>LQRL01010139.1:0-20456 GCA_001703475.1 Hydroides elegans | reverse complement strand
TATTGCAATAAATAAAACATGATGCTGACCAACAAGACACAAGCTTGAACTTCATTAATATAAACCCGTGAATATACATATTCAAAGAATCATACGTTTTTCAAAAGAATATTAAAATGAAAAAAAATAATACGGTTCCCAGGCTCCTTATACCTTAATACTTATTGAGCATCAGGAAATGTAATGTATAATGCACGCGCCCTTTCTGTTTCGTTTTTTATTCTTCATTTATATTTGCCCTGTTGAATTATATTTAAAGATTTTGACAATTTTTTGAAACTATATTTAAATGACAAAAATAATTTGATCTCCAGGCTCCTTACCTAAATGTTTATTGATCCGCATGAACTGTAATAAATAATGCACGCGCCCTTTCTGTTTCGTTTTGGATGCTTTCCTTATATGCGATAGAAAAAATACACAACTGAAATACGCGAATTCATACTAGAACCCTTTTATATGATGTAATATAAATCATAAGAATAATAAAAACAGAAATACAGTTATCTTATCAGACGATATTGCTTATTTTAGGCAGCGATTTAAAATATGATTTATCTTTATATGTCAGATTTCATCGAGATAAAGCAAAATGAACATTATGTTTAGAAATTATACATTTAATATAATCCATTTTTATACCAAAATATATGCAATATATTACCCATTCTCATATTTTCTTTTCGTATTAACATTTTCTTTTACTGTTCTAGATATACGATACAACTATCATATAGGTTATCTTGACATTGGAATTAACGTAATAAACGAGTTGGCCTTATTCTTAATTCTTATTTTCTCGTTAATGTTTGCCTAGAGTACAAAAAAGGCTGAATCTAGATATTTTGAGCCCACAATGTTAAGTAGATGATAAAAACAAAGGACCTGCCCATAACAGAAGCGATAAGGACCATACCAGAACAAGAATCACTTTCGCTCCTCGTCACTCCTTATATGGCCAGCCTCTTATTATGTATACATTTTTTTATAGACGCGAAGTCCTAGGCATGTCAGATGGCATTGATGAGGGAGGAGACGAATTCAGATGGCAATTGGTCCTTTGTCTCATTCTTGCTTGGGTTGTCATTTTCCTTTGCCTCTGCAAGGGTATTAAGTCGTCAGGAAAGGTAGGTTACGATATGATAAAAATGAATTATCATTCTTAGATGCATAACGTGACATTGGTAAACGGTCAAAAGCCCTCCTGGTCAAAAGCCCTCCCGGCTACCTTTCAAAAATGGGAGGAATTTTAGCCGGGAGGGCTTTTAGCCTACATTGTAAAAATGGGAGGGCTTTTAGCCGGGAGGGCTTTTGACCGGGAGGCTTTTGACCTACGACCCGTGACATTATATTGACTTACATTGTTGATGGGGTATTCAATATTTATGTAAATCGAGAAGTCAGAATACCTCGCTCAAACCGGACAGTCTTGCTCGGTCGTATCGATGCGCGGATTAATGGGTATGGATCCAGAACAAAAAAGATCCCCTTGCGTCAATGGTTATTTTTTTTTAATGTAGCATATAAACTAGACCTTTTTTCTGTATACATCTTTGTACCTAAAAAATGATTATAGTTTGAAGTAATTTCTTATGCACTATAAAGCAATGCATAAATATCAACGCCCATTTACACTTTAAACAAGTAATTAGATGATAGATCAATTGATTAAAATATATTAAAGGGATAAAACACGACTGTGAGTTTGTATAGATGATTTAGAGCGAAGTAATAGTTTCTTCTAAGCGAAGAAGCTTAGAGCGAAGAAGAAACTATTACAAAACGAACGCCGAAGGCGTGAGTTTTGTAATAGTTTCTTCTAACCTCTAAATAAGCTATACAAACGAACAGGAGTGTTTTATCGCTATTATAACAGTTGAAACTATTGCATAAATAGATTAAGATTCGAACTGTATAAAAAAATGCGAACAATTAGTTATGATAATAACTTTTTATGACGTTTTGTTTGAATACTTGTGTTTTATCCCTATATTAAAGAAGGGTTTGCGCTTTAAAGAGAATAGAGGAAAAAATAATTGCATCATGTTATACTTTGGTATGTTTCAGGTTGTCTACGTTACAGCTACGTTCCCATACATAGTGCTTATCATCCTCTTTGTAAGGAATATCACACTAGATGGGGCATGGAAAGGCATCGAATTTTATATTACCCCGGAATGGGATAAGCTAAGCGACACACAGGTATGGAGTCATCGATATATATTACTGTCTTCTTTTTAAGTCTTAAATAATGCTTGATGCAAAACACAAATAAACATGTTAATTATTTAATACAAACTTTAAAGAACGAAAAATGTAATCCCTGAAAAATCTAATGCATTACATTGCAGTAATAAGCAAAAAAGAAGCAGTTTTTAGGTCGAAACGTTTTTTTACACCAATCTTGCTTTAAAATAAATTTAAAAGGTCACTTGAGACAAAACTGCGTTTTTCAGACATATAGCCACACCTTACTTATATTTTACCGTTAGTCTAATTGATATAACATTTGTGCTCTCAGGTGTGGTATTCTGCTGCGATCCAGATTTTCTATTCTCTTGGTGTCAGTTTTGGAGGACTGGAAACTATGGCATCTTACAACAAGTTTAGAAATAATGTCCATCGGTAAGAAATGAACATTTCTAATCCAACGCCATAAATAACATAGAAAAAATGGAAACACGTATTTTTTATAATCTATTGCACATCTAACATTGAGGCAGCCATATTATTGCTACAAATCATATTCAACATTTCCGTATATAACAGCACAAAGTGTATAATTTTTTTGCGTTATTTTATTTTATAAAATCTACAACAAACATAAAAATGGTCTACAAATTCTATTTGGGTTTTCGCACAGAAATGTTGCTTATTATTGAATAAACGTTCGATCTTGCCATATGACATGGACAATGAGTCATGTACGTGACCCCTCTTAATAAATGCATCCAAAATAATTTTATTGTCTAAGTTATACGGAATTAACACTTCAATTGTAATTTCATTTTTTATCTGTTTCAGCGATTCCCTGCTGGTGGCCTTCATTAATTGCGGTACCAGTGTATTCGCTGGTTTCGTAATTTTTGCCGTCATCGGCTTCATGGCCAAACAAACCTGTCAGGATGTGGAGGATGTGGTTGATGCAGGACCTGGTCTCGCATTCGTGGCATATCCTGAAGGTAATAATACAACATACTGAAACTAAATTAATATAAGTCTCATATCTAGATTCTTAGGACGTTATAAATTGAACCACAAAGATCAGGACCATAGAATAATGTATGCCTCTTTGTGAGGCTCTGCAATTTTGAGTCGATTGAACAGATTGCTGAATGGTAAAATGCTAAAGTTATCCATATTTTTAATAAGACGCTATTGAATGATTTTCTAATGGTTTGAGTATCGAAATAAATATTTGAACTTTGAAAATTTGAATAATTGAACATTTAAAGTATCTTTTTATAATCTTAAATGGTTATTAAAGGAATCGCGATGATGCCTGTAGCCCCACTGTGGTCCATCTTATTTTTCCTCATGTTGTTCACCCTTGGTTTGGACAGTCAGGTAATATAGTTTTTTACTGTTATTTATTTGGATTTTTATCACAAATATAAATCAAGTTATCAATTTTAAGACTACAATAACTTATATATCGACAATGCAAATGAGGATTTTATTGTGAAACATTGATATGAATTAATGTTTTATTTTGAATTTGATTTTAAATTTATATCTTCAAAATTTAAACTAGATGATACGAGTACATTATATAACAACATTACACAAATATATTATGCATGAAACTTTTCATTGACCATAATATTGACTCAGTGCCTCTTAATATTTCCCCTACAGATTATTATTTTTTTCGTCAAATTTAAATATTCATTAACGTTTTGCCCTACAGTTTGCCATGATGGAAACAGTGATCACAGCCGTGACGGACGAATTCCCCTGGTTGCGATTGGGCAAGCGCAAGGTCGTTTTCACAGGCGTACTTTGCATTATTTTGTTCCTCCTCGGTCTACCACAGTGCGCTAAGGTAAATAAAATTAATTTAAAAGAACAAAGACAAATTATGACCAGGTTCCCCTGTTAACGGATTTTACCTTTTTCAGATCGACTTACAAGAGTGCGTGAATTAATGAAGAAAAAATACATGTTATGGTGCGTTCTGTCGGACTTTGCGTCTGCGGAATTTAAATTGGTATAAAACATAGTAAACCCGGCGGTATTAATTCCGCAGGATTTACTCTGTTTTATACCAATTAAAATTCCGCAGACGCAGACGCAAAGCTCGCTGAAAGCACCATTACGGTAATTTTGGAAACAGCAATAGCACGATATAATTTGAGTTCTATAGATTAACTTAATAGTATATTTTCTTCGGTCGCATTGCGCCTGGCTTTCAATTTGTTCTGATAAAGTCAAACTTGATGTGCAAGATTATCCGTATAGTTTAAGCTTATTTTTTAAGTTAATATTGTTATCTAATTTTAGCGTTTCTTATTCCTAAATATTAAGTATGGAATCCTTATTTCAGAACGGTGTCTACATCATGAATCTCTTTGATTGGTACAGCGCCGGTTTCTCGTTGGTCATCGTAGCCATCTTTGAAGTTATTGCATTTTCATACGTTTATGGTTTGTATACTTACTTTTATTTTTAATAAATAAATTAAATAAAGGTTAGAATCGAAACTGGGGTTCTAAAATGCTTATTTCTAGTAGCATATAATAACTATGTTGCAGATGGTGAATGAATGTTAGTAAAATGAACTCGTAAATGGGTGACTTATTTCCCTTTTAACCTAGGGGAAACTTTGTGCTGGTCAATTAAGATGAAATAAGAGTTTTAAACCAGTTAAAGCATAGCGTAAGACGGAAATGGCCATAATTTGTTACATGTATATTGCAAATCTAGTTTGGTTATGAGAAAAAATATATAGGCAATTTTCCATTTAAACTATACTCAAACTATAATTCTAGAATGCAGCACAAAACAGATGAGCTTTTCGAATACTAACTTCAAAACATACGAATTATTCTAAATGTCTCATTAAAACATCGAGTGTTTTTATTTTCACCAGGAGGAGGTCTTAAGTACGGTAAAGTCGGATTCATGCGACTTAAAAGCGACCTTGAACTGATGCTTGGAACCGAAGGATGTGGTGGATCCTGTTTCAGGGGTCTGTTCTGGATTTACTGGCTTCCCACATGGGCTTTCATTACACCGGCGCTTTTGATAGTAAGTCGAATATGCATTTATTTTCATTAAATATTTCGCTTCACATGTGATAATTTGGCATGGTCATAAGGGGCGCTTTTTCAAACTTACAATCAAAATGCGCAGCTGGGATCTATTGAAAACAACAGTGCATGGGTAGATCGTGTCACACTAATTTGATACTTTTATCCATTTGAAATCCATATTATTAATGTGCAAATCGTGGTTGTCTTTGGTTAGTTGTCAACGTTAATTACAATATCCTTCTAACTTCAAGCAAAAACCTGTGTTTGGTCACATTGGAAGTTTTTTTGGGGGACTAGGTCCCATAATTAACTATGTTTTCCGGCGTAAGGGTGTGTTTTCACGGCGGAAAAGACAGGGTGTTTTTTTCACTGTTTTCTTTATAGGACTTTGAAAATATTTTCGAAGTCCTATAAAGAAAACAGTGAAAAAACACCCTGTCTTTTCCGCCGTGGAAACACACCCTAACGATGTAGCAATTTAAAGTTTTCCATAAGTTATACATCGAAAGACATGATTTATTTGGGGAAAACCCCCAAAAAATTTATTTGTCGAAGCCGTAACTGTTTATATTTTTTAAGATATATAAGGTCCCACAGCCCAAATGTTCACATCCTCCCAACTGGTATTTTTGTCGGTCACCCAAGATATCAATGCAAAGATCAATCTTGATATATATTCCTCCGTTTATCTTGTTATCGGAGGTGTAATCTATGATCCCTGGGAATACAATACACTTATATGTCCTTAAACATGTATATAGTACTTAAAAATACAATGACAACCACGTTTGGTTCATTCTTTTCCATAACACCCAGTAAACATTGAATCTCATGTGAGCTTTCCGTGAGACTCACGCGAATCTCATTGCGTGTGGCGCACACTGTAAGGCTCACTATGAGGTCACAATAGCCTCACATGAGCCTGTGTTAGCTAACATCAGACTCACATGATCTCACTGATCTCACAGGACTCTCAAAAGCTGGGTACGTTTTGACCTCACTGAGATATCACGGACCAGGCTTTCCGTGAGATCACTGTGCTGACGGGGCATAGACTTCTACTACAACCCTAGCTGTCAATATAGATATAATTTATCTCCTTCACACAGTTCATCTTTGTCATGGTTGGCGTCAACTATGACCCCGTGGCATACAACGGCGAATCCTATCCCGATTGGGCTGACTACATTGGCTGGGGCATGGTTGCTATTGCCGTGGTGTGGATCCCGATTGAAGCCATCCTGGCCATATGCAGATACGGATTTAGAGGAGTGAGTATTTAGAGGGGTAACTTAAACGGAAGACGAAGCACATCATTTTAGATATCAATATCTAGAGATCAATATATCTTGATAAACATAGATAAAACGTAATTCATTGTTAGTGATATTTGAATCATTTGAATTATAGTCTGCCAACCGCGTCGTTGATGGTGATAAAGATCATTTCTTAAAAGTGATAAGATCAGTTTAAAAGTGATGTAATATATATGTTAAATCAGTTTAACCGTAATAAGTTATCCATGGTGTATATTCTATTTCCCTTAAGGCCTGCAAACCGCTTCCTGGCTGGGGCCCTGCATTGGACAAATACAGGACGGGAAGATACCAAGGAACCAGTGCTGATGGCACCAACAACATGGCTTCCGGTTACACGAATGACGGGACTGAAAACATGGGTTATGAGGAGATGGAGAACGGAAAGTTTTAGATAAGATATAGAGACTATTTGTGATTTTGTTCATACGTTGCAGGAAAAGCTCGAATCCATTTGTGTAAGGTTGAATTCTAAGGCTGTTACTGTTATTTGGTGAAATGTGTGCATTGTTGCTAAAATGAGGAAGTGGTATTACATGTGTTATGAGGAGATGGAGAATGGCAAGTTTTAAATAATCAGTAACTTTGGCTTTGGTTCAGTTATGTTTAATACAGGAAAAAAACTCGAATCCAGTGTGATATAAGGTTGTAAAATGTTATTTGGTGCAATTTTTGTCCGTGGTTATTTATTTACGTTTTATTCCCTATATATGCAATTAAATAACATACATGAATAACTCGAATCCTAGTGTGATATAAGGTTGTAACCGTTATTTGGTTAATTCCGTTCATTGTTTTTTTTTTAATGAGGAACTATCATTATTTAGAGCTACGTAAAATTAATTAACGTACAGGCGAAAACCCGAATCCATTGAAATATAAAGTTGTAAAAGGTTATTGTGTTTATTTTGCTTTAACGTTAAAGACATAAAGCTAAATCACTATGCATATCATATAAATAGGTTGCTTACATGAATGACACTGTGTGTATATAATATTTTCATGAAGTTGTTTATGCCAGGGAAAGGGGAATTTTGAAGTATATGACAGGTTTTATCAACAGGATTTGATGCATAATTTGAATTATGATGATACATTAAGATACATACATGTATAGACTGTTATCCGTATTGAACATTTTTTCCATGTAACTATAAATAGGTAATACTCATACTTTAAGTAGGTCTTGTTAGAATTTATCCAGATATATACAATTCATATACTGATATAATGATTATATCTTACCGTTTCTCCTTTTAAATGGCAGTTTTAATTATTTAAACAAATATTAATCAAATTGGAAGAATGCATGATTGCAAAAAAATCCTGTTTAGGAAATTTTGTTTTAGCGTTGTCTGGATTCAGTTCATTTTTATTGATATTCAAATTATTTGGAATAAATGTTGATTTAATACAAATGTGGCTTTGTCAGATATTTATGGAATTAGTTGTACTGTTATACAGTATGCTAATTGATTGTATCACTCGTCTTATTAAATGAAGGAATCCCATCTTAATCTGATATTGTTTCATTTGATAGATATTGAAAAATAGTATAATATGGTTATCATACAAGACAAATAAACTTACATTAATTTTGTATATAAAATAAAATAAAACAAAATCGTATATTTGCTTTCTATTCCGTTTTGATATTTCTTTTACCCGTCAATGACCAGCTTAAAAGAGAGCGATGTTTTACAACATTCAGGATTAAGTAGTGTTTTTCGACTAACATTTTAAGAACGTCACGATCACACTTTTTTAACGTACCGACGACGCGACGCAAATTTAAATTCGCTACGATGTTCCATAATTACCTTAATAAGTCATGTTATTCGGACTACGTTTAATAACGTGTTATATAACGCACGCGTCATTAATCAGATGGTTTAACGAAGTGATATAAAAAATAAAATCGTTGTTAATTTGATTGACGTTGCGTTTACCATTTTTACATGTATTTGATCTTTGTGGACACCAAACCGAAATCCGATGAAAACAAGAATATCGATGCTCTATTGTCACATCGCCAAAATAACGCAAAACCTGCAGCCAAATGACAACGTTTTTTCGATTGCTATGATGAGGGGAAAAGCATACTTTTGCTCCATACAAAATATTACTAAATAGTTTTTTTAAAATGAATATCTAAAATGGATGTATGCAAACTGATTGGGCATATGTAATATGACCATGATTGTAACATGAACTTATTTGTATAAAAGTCAATGATATATGAATGAACCATTATTCAATTACATTAATTGTAATCAAACCTGCTCTGATTTTTAGTCGCATTCAAAGCTACATTACAGTAAATGTAGGCTAATGGCAATATGTCGACAGTAAAACATAATGCAATAGATACATCATGAACTAATTCATTTCCCTAACTGTATTTTGTTTTTATATATTGAAAGTAACTAATATACATGTGTATTTTTTTTTATCACAAATGCCAATTGATGTCATTGTTTCACATTCTATCATAGAACACCAGGGCTAGCTAACACCCCAGATATAAGAAAAATAATGCATCTTAGTGTTTAGAATAGAAAGGTCTTTTGTGGTAAAATCTTTATTAAACATAGATAAGCAAAATTTTCAATTTTTAGAAAATTACAATATTTTTTTGTTTATTTTAAATTGAAGATTCTTGTGTTTTATTGTTATTTGCGTCATGATTAAATATACTCATTCATTTGCATAAATGTAGTTTTTTGTTTAAATACAAATGTTAGGTAAATGGAGCTTTAAAAGCACGAAAAAGAAAACAACAATTTCAATAGATTATAGATACATATCAAACGTCAATATAGTTATGCATGTGGCTTTTAAAAATGCAAAATATATTGAAATAGCATTTGACTCAAGTGGCCAAAATAAAAACAGGTGCTATTCTTACTTTGAATGAGTAAGTTTTATTTATAAACATTAAAAATGGCTGTTTTATGTTTTAATTTATTTATAAAACTAATATTTGCATAATATTTCTCGTGTATTTTGGGCCTTATATATAGAAAAAGACATTAAGCATATCTGTAATATTACCTTTGCAAAATCATTGTTTGTCAATGACACTTTGAAAAAGCCCCGGTTCTGATATAACTTCGTATAAAATAAGTAAATATACATACGACTAAACAAAGAACATAGCAAATGATCTGTTTCTTTGAAATTTTAATATTTTCTACACTAAATAGTGGCCACATACCGCGATGTATAGAGAGTAAATTAAAAGAGACGTATGTTAAGGTCAATAAGGGCCTGGTCACAAGGGGCACCTTTTTGAGCGTTTTCCCTTACGAACCCGGTTTCAATATATTATTTGTGGGAACTATACAATGCGCTAAGCTTTTCAAAACGAACCGAGCGTTTTTTTTTCATAAGAACTATATTGACAAGCAAGTCTTATTAGGTGCCGAAAGCTGGAGGCAGTAGCTAATAGGACTAATATTTAAGCTACCTGTTAGTAAAAAATACTGGTGGAAAATTACAAATTTATTTTGTATCAATTATTGACAAATTATTGGATAAACTTTTGCAAATTACCTATAAAATCATTTTCTTAACTTGGTCCATGTGTTTCATGTGTATTCGAATATAAACCCTCTCTTTGTTCATGCAAAAACTTAATGAAAAGACACCCAAGATTTCTTTTAGATAAGTGCGAGGCAAACAATGTTCCTCATGTACAAACATCTTGTAATACGCCGGGGGTGCATTTCAAATGTTCTTTTAAGAAAAGTGCTCAGTTGTGTAGCTCCAAGATCCAGTGCGAATGCAGAAAACACAATGGAATAAACTTAATTAATATTAATATATGGAATAGATTACATATCTATGGAAATCTAATTATTGCTTATATTGCGGGAGTGCATCTAAATAAGAATGGGTAAGGACGCAAAAGAAAACTACATGGTAAAGGAGGTGAGTCAAAATTTTACTTTTTCAGTTTAAAAATGACTATATATAAATTATATGAAAAAATATGTATCTAAGAACTGTTAAGAAAGAATAAGAAATCAAATAAGAAAGAATAACTGAATGTTTTATGAGATTAAAATATATATTTTATTCAAATGAAACACAACGGTCAATAAAATCAATGGTATTTGTTTTGCAAAAAATAAATTGCCAAAATATAAATAATTATGTAAACATTATCGAATATATTGTTATCCTATTAAAAAATATACGTACTTACCTGATTTCAAATTGAAATATATTTTCTAAGATTTGATGAACTTACAATAATTATATATGGTGGTTTGAAATAATATTATATTTTTAGTCGTTAACTTCCTAATTAAATCGTATGAATTTAGACAAAGGCAGATATTGGCAACTTATCGGTTTCTAACATTTTTTTTGGCATTTTTTTTTCTGAAGCGTACATTTGTCATCTTTAAAATGGAATTCAAGTCATGCGTATCAATTCGAAATAAAAGATACCATTAATTGAACCATGTTTAAATAATTGAAATATCAAAGAACTTAGAGATCTGACCTAGTTACAAAGAAGAATTTTACTAATTGAAAATAAAGAAAATAAAAGTATAGTAAATATATATGTTCCTTTGTGCATTCCGAACCATGTCTTGCCAAATTGTAATGTAAATATGACTTATAATCTAACGCCGTGCTAAAGGAGGAATATACATAGTAATGAACAAAAAAATACGACACGACCTATGACATAATACCACACCTTTCTCATCAAAATAGTATAGTCTCTTTTATGTTAAGAGAACCATTGAAACCAGTTTAATTATAAAAAAAAATGCTCATAATCCATTGTATCGTTACTCAGAGAAGAATCACATCATGATGAAACACATCATGATTAAACACATCATGATTACATACGCGAACTTGATCGGCATTGAGAGACAAGGGTCTTCGCGCATGATAAATATTAAAAATCATAATTTAAAGTTTTGGTTTTATTTTATGTTGATTGTACGGAAAAAGAGTCATATCATGTAGAAACTGCATTTGAACAGTAATCTTAGCCACGAGTTTCTATACAGAACTTTCAAAAATGTTAATAGGCTCAATAAACGTTTTTTTTCATGCCTTAATATATTCGATAATTAGATGAACGCTATAACGTTCTGCCAATCATAGCTAATCTTAAAACTTAAACTGCCAATCACAAACTTAAACCGATCTTAAAATTGTCAATATACATTGTGTCTAGAATTGAATGATTTTGCACCAGTTTAAATAAATTTTGATATGTTTCAAGCTGCTTTCACGGTCATATGATTAATGTTTCATTGCATGTATTCATATCTTGCATTGAGCATAGCTGTAAACTAGATAAGATGTGGTTGATTGGTTGTGTAAGACAATTTTGCTAGATGTATTTTCTTTCAGGAAGAGAGAGAGAGAGAGAGAGAGATTTATAAAACATTAGGGCCTGACCACATTTGAAAATTCATGTGGCCTTTTTCTTTCTAATAGCCCGAATTTCTAATGTTCTTAGACGATACTATTGGTGCGCCTTGAGGTCACTGCCCTCATTAAGAGGCCTGAGCTTTCAGGACTATTCACCCGAAACAGACCAAAAAGCTTAAAGCGTGTTTGTTCCGTTTTTATACCAATTTCAGAAAAAAACGCGTAATTTGTATGTTTCAATCATGCGTTTTTTCTCTGAGTGAAATTGGTATAAAAAATTAAAACCCGCAAACCCGCTTTGAGCTTTTTTGCCGGTTACGGGAGAACGTCGCGCCGTAAGAGATTATTAGAAATTTGCTAAGGAACTACCGGTATTATTTTCGAATAGATAAATTCAATAGATTCATGATCTTATTTCATAATAAAGATTATCATTATACAAAACAAATACTGTATATATTCATCGTGATAGAAACCCCCAATGTTTGTATGCAATCTCTTTACATTGTGGCAAACGCGACACCATGTGTAAACTTTTTTAACTCAAACTTATTTTGCAAGTTTATCTAAACATTTCATTTTTCTTTGTAGACGGATTCGTCCAGCTACTCAGAAGAGGGCGACGAAAACACTGAGCGTGGCAATTGGTCCGGAAAATTTGAGTTTTTACTCTCAGCAATCGGATATGCTGTTGGTTTAGGGAATGTATGGCGATTTCCATACAGGTATACTATATTGAGTTAGGGCCTGGCCACACGGGAAGCCTCTTCTAGCTTCTATGTCCTACAAACCGTGAGTGTTAACGCATTACTTATGGGAATCCTCAAACACAGCAAACGCTCGTTGTGTTTTAAATGCATTGAGTTTCTTTTAGGAATACATTGTCAATTACGGATTGTTATGATAAAAAAGCTCGAAGAATCGTCCCGTGTGCCCAGGCACTGATGATACACTGTTTTGAAAAACACCTCCGAAAAATCAACCAACGTAAATATGATTCAATGCTAATTATAATAATGATGATTCAAAGCTTATAATAATTTATAAATAGATAAAAGCTGTAATTATAGCTACAGCCATGCATTCTAATAAGGAAGTGCCCTCTGAATGCATTCTTGCATACAATTTTCATAATCAATATCTAGGGCTAAAACATATCACTGCACCACAACCAAATTAACTCCTTTAGGTCTTACATATTTTATGCATATTGACACGCATTTTCAACATGAGACATAGTTTATTTCCAGAGCAAAAGCTTTTAACAAAAGCCTTTAACAAATTAATAAGAACCGAGCCCAAAAACAAATTTTACTATTGAAACCAGAGCCTACGCGAATGGCGGTGGATCCTTCCTCATCAATGATTTTTTATCTCAAAAATAAAATAAAGAAATAAGATGAAATACCTACATGTATATCCTTTCATAACCAAAACTTCTCAACATAAGCTCTTTTTCGATGTTCTCTCCTAACCAGAGCCTACGCGAATGGCGGTGGATCGTTCCTCATCCCCTACGCCATCATGTTGGTCATGGCGGGTCTGCCGCTGTTCTTCATTGAAATGGCAGTGGGCCAGTTTGCATCACTTGGGCCCATCAGTATCTGGGGAGCCATACCTTTCTTCAGAGGTGAGCCTTTTAATAACTTTTACACTTTTACTTTTAAAAAGTTTGGTTGTTTGTCCTTCTATTCATAAGTGGGCCTTTATGGTCATTCATTTCTGACCCATTTTGGTAAGCGAGGCTGTAACCTAGCCTTTTACACATCTACATTAAATCTTTGAACGAACCTTCCTTTCCTCAAGACGACATCAATATACACTTCTACGTCGTATATGATAGGATTGGTACCCAGCGTTTCCTGATCAAAATACTATTGTCCTGTGTGTCTTATCATGTGATTGTCACGTCTGAAAAAAGTTATATTGTATTCAAGATGTTGATATTTACTGGGAATGTTTGATCCTTGTAATGATCCTAGTAATCCTTGTAATTTCATTGTATATTTCACAGGACTCGGAGTTGCCATGGTGCTCTTATCCTTCCTGGTCGCCATCTATTACAATATGATCATCGCCTACACGATCTATTTCTTCTTCGCCTCCCTCAACAAGGAGGTGCCCTGGCAAGAGTGCAAGAAGGGCTGGGAGAAATATGGATGCGTAGATAGGAAGGCGTCATGTGGTAACTGCTTCTTGAGTTTTCCGTTGTACATGTATATTATGAATGGTGATCACTGTATATGACCATAAGGATATTTCATTAAAGATTATGTTGATTTTAAATCTAGCCATTTTCAAACTAAAAATTGGACAAATATAATATAAATTCTTATAGTTATTTTGATTTTCTTTTCAAAATATGTTTTCATATGCATATGATTGCATCTAAATTACTTAACCATACATCAAAAGATAAAAATGAATTAACTATGATACTACATGAAATGCATTTTGTTGTAGATTTGAACAGTTCTGAACTTATGGATGACAGGAAGAGTCCAAGTCAAGTATATTGGGAGTATGTTTTACAAATGCAAATATTAGCATATATTTTATGATATGTTAATTTGGCCCTCGAAGATATTTAAAAGAAATGGTTTATAGTATTTAATGAATTGTCAATAACCAAGTAGAAGTCTAAATAAAAAAGGATTAAATAAAACATAAAATTAAGAATTCGAAATTGTTCTATTATATGTTGATATCTGGCGGTAAATCAGAACCTATTGTCGATTCTTTGTAAATAACTTGGCTAAGATATATATGAAGTATTATGTGGTCTGACCACATGGGAAGAGTTTACGTGCGTTTTCCCCAACAAACCTTTTTTCTAAAATATATTCCTCATTGGAAACGCTCCTGGCGTCTTTTGCCGCCATGTGCGTTTTGAGTTCCCTACACATGGTAAAACAGTGTTGGTTGGAAAAAAGCTCAAAACCCCAACCGTATGTCCAGGCTCTTACACATTGCAATTTAATTTATGAACATAATAGACGTGAAGTGCTGTCGATGTCGGACGGTCTAGACGAAGGTGGTGCTGATCTTCAATGGCATCTTGTGTTGTGTCTGCTTTTGGCCTGGGTGGTCGTGTTTCTGTGTCTCTGCAAAGGAATCAAATCATCAGGAAAGGTAGGCATTGACGATTCAATTGTTTGATTCTACACGATTTACAGATAGCAGTTTGTTTAAATATCTCGCCGAATTCGAATCAATAACATGTAATTATTTTGACAATGATAATTATATATTCAAATAATTGCGAGGGAATGACATATAGTTTCCTGGTTTATGTTTTGCGATTATTTCCAAGTAAATATAAATAGAAGTAGCTTCCTAAGAATAGGTAATTATTTTTATAATGGCATAGCTAATAACCTGTTTAATATTTCATTGAAGGTTGTGTACGTTACGGCTACATTCCCATACATCGTTCTGATCATTCTCTTTGTGAGGAATATTACACTGGACGGTGCAGGTGATGGCATCAGATTCTATATCACACCAGAATGGGACAAACTTACTGATACAGAGGTAAACCATTTTCCAACAGTCTGTCGTAAGAAAAATATCAATAAGCATGTTGATCGAGACCAAGTCTAAACCGAGGATGAATACATCCGTATTTTTCAAGACGTCCTGTTTATCGGGGATGTTCCTATAGACCAGGCTCGTCGTCCCTTATTAACATGGACAGAAGTTTTTTTACTGTGTTTATTACTCTCATGTAATATAATATGTATCTAAAAGTTGAATAGAGCGACAATCGAATATTTTCGAGATTCGATTTATGTCTTTATTTGAATAATTCTTAATAAATGTTTTGATTAGAAAACGTTCATGATGTTGGCAAAACAGGAACACATATAAAGTTAAAAAAAAAGAATTCTTCTACTTCGTAAATACATATTGAACATTGTTAACCTGAATATACAGAAGTACTGTATGTACGCATCCGTTCATATTCAGGTTTGGTATTCTGCTGCAATCCAGATCTTCTATTCTCTGGGAGTGAGTTTCGGAGGACTTGAAACCATGGCTTCCTACAATAAATTCAAAAATAATGTCCACAGGTAAGTTAAACCAAATGTCTTTCAATGGCATACTTCCCATACTCATCATATAATCGAACCATTTTAAGCAGAAATTACAAAAGGCAACTGCAACGTGTCGATCTACAATAATTGAAGGGCTCCGTGCAACAATGTGTTAAGTCTGAAATTGACGTTTTGAGAAAAGAGGCGGTGAATATAAGGATTGGCGAGTGGCCAAAGGAGGATATTATCATGATCGCATTAATTTCGTAGCATTATACAAGTATATCACATGGATCTATATTCATGTGGCACTTTGCAATACATATTGGCGAAACATGTTAAGTAGACTTAACACATTGTTGCACGGAGCCCTTCAATTGTAAGGGCACAGACTGTGGACTCTCCCGTTTAATTATCATATTTTATACGAGAAATAAATGGCACCCTACCCGTTCGGATCTTGTATATTAAACATTTGCGACCCCATGCCCGTTGATATTTTTTCCTAAACTGCTCCTGTATTTGGTAGTAAAATATTAATATATATTTTCAGGGACGCACTGCTCGTTGCCTTCATTAACTGTGGCACCAGCGTGTTTGCCGGTTTCGTTATATTCTCTGTTATTGGATTCATGGCAAAACAGACGTGTCAAGATGTTGAAGACGTAGTTGACGCCGGACCCGGCCTTGCCTTTGTGGCTTATCCGGAAGGTCAGTGCAAAAGTTTCGGACTGCACATAAATGCACAAAAAGAATCCTTATTTAGGGAATTTGCTGTAGATGCAAGAATGTTTAATTTTGATAACAACTTCCAACGGGTCTTTACAAAAACTATACATATTGAAGCTAGACACGAAACCTTGTTTCTTTTCCGTTATGACCTTATGTCTGGAATATAAAGAAATATATTTTGGATCCAATATTAAAGCTTTGTTTCAGATTTTGCCTTTGGTTGATAATGTTGATTTATGTTTAATTTAACATATTACTTATTGCCATCGAAATAACAATGATGATTTGTATTACATTGTCAGGCATTGCCATGATGCCAGTTCCTCCATTGTGGGCCGCTTTGTTCTTCCTGATGCTCTTCACTCTTGGCCTGGACAGCCAGGTAAGACTTTGTCTTTAATAGACATATCCTTTTCGCGTGCCCATGTCTAGGTAGTTATCTATCACTTAACGCTATTTATAGTTACACGTGGCTAGTAAGAAGACATCCCTAAGGACGTCCGGGTAAACGGGTCGTATTGAAAATAGTGACGGTCTCAACCAGGTTAAAATATCTCGTTCTATCATAAAGACTCTACATGTCTCTCATTCTGTCGTGAAAATATGTTTTAAAAACTTGAAAATACGTTTAAAATAAAGATGGATTTAATTTTAGTTTGGTATGATGGAAACCATAATGACGTCGATCGTTGACGAGTTCCCTGCTCTCCGTGTCGGCAAACGAAAGATCTACTTCACCGCAGTGATCTGTGTCATCTTGTTCCTGCTGGGCTTGCCACAGTGCGCTAAGGTATGGAAAAAAAACTATCTGGTTATTGGGTTATGCCCATTCTCCTACACCCAGTTTTTTTAAATAATGAAAACCTTTTTTTAAGTTTTTAAATCATGGAAATTGCTAAAATAATTCATATACGAAGCGATATGCCAAAATGTTTTATATAATTTTTAAACCTAGACTGTATAAACTTGGACGTATTTTCCTTATTAAATATCAATTTTAAAACCCTTTTACATCTGAATAACTGGATTCTTTACTCTTTTGGCGGTCCGGATCGGACATATTTGACTGCATATATCATCTTCTTTTCATTCAGAATGGTGTCTATGTCATGAACTTGTTCGACTGGTACAGTGCTGGATTTTCTTTAGTTATCGTCGCAATTCTGGAGGTCCTTGCGTTTTGCATGTTCTATGGTAAGTATGAATGCATATATGTAGTTGATACAACACAACAATGTACACGGAAGCATTTTCCCTAAATCTAATTTGATTAATATTAAATTACATTTAAAGGGTGCTCATTTTGGTGCTCAGTCATCATCAATGTCACAGTGAACGGCATCATTTGTGATTAATCTATTTGGACAAACCCAATTTTTAACAAATAAGTAACGTTTGCATATATATACATCTAATTAGATAAACATAGCATTTTATCAATTTATGTTCAAACTTGTTACTTGTTCTTTCAGGAGGAGGTATCGGTCAACGCCAATTCGGCTTCCAGCGCCTGCGCAGTGACTTCCAAATGATGCTCGGCAAAGGTGGATGCAGCGGAACGTCGTTCACAGCTTTGTACTACGTCTACTGGATGCCCACGTGGGTTGTGATTACGCCGCTGCTGTTGATCGTGAGTGGTTGAAATCAGGATATGATGCCCATCTATCAACCTATGAATAAACACAAGTAAAAGTTCTAGCGGTTGACAGAAGTGAAATAATTACAATTTCCGTCTATCATGAGTGAAAGAATATATAAACACAAATGAAATACGTATATGATGAATCAATCCACCCGATTTTATCCCGATTATAGAGTCTACACAAAAAATGTGTCATAAACGCGTGAACCACGTTCTCTATTTATTGTTGACTCCTAATTTCCTGGTGTCCAATTCTCTTTACTGATAATGTTTTACAAGATAAATCTAACAACTGATTGCAGTTCATCCTGGTCATGGTGTCCGTCAACTACGCTCCCGTCACCTACAACGACGAGAAGTACCCGCCATGGGCCGACTACATAGGTTGGGGCATGGGCGCCATTGTGGTTGTGTGGATCCCCATCGAGGCATTCCTGGCATCGTGTCGACTTGGTTTCAAAGAGGTAAATATTAAAATAACGTCTACTCGCAAATTAGAATTATATGTACTCATTCTATTTGTCTAAACAACTCTATTGGCCGGTTGCACTCCGCGATGTTAGCCCCAAACCATTCTGGTGTTTTCAAACAATGCTGTTTTTTTTTCTCAAAAAGCCATGAACGGATATTGTATCAATGAATTTATTAAACCCATTAAGATTAATAATGTCCAAAAACAAATGTTTATAAAAATTTATCAACTGATGAAAACACTCGTTTTCATGTAATACCCAAGCGAGGCTTGAGCCTAACAACATGGAGTCCAACCGGGCATAATTAAGTGTTACTTACATTTGTCTATCAGCGTAATTCCAGTATAAAAGTTTGTTTTATGTTTGAAAAATTAAGAATTAAACTTTCTTTTTTAGTCCTTCAAGCCTCTTCCTGGTTGGGGGCCTGCTTTGGATGTGTACCGCACCGGAAGATACGAGGGCACATCTGCATCTGGTGAAGCCAAGCCAAATCCCACAAATCTAGGTCAAAATAACATGGGATTCGCAGACACTGCCGAAAATGGAAAGTTTTAGATAATTAGATTTTGAAAAACTATATAAGGTTTTTAAGGACCTTGTAATACATCGTTTAGGTTTACTCATTTATAGGACGTTAATCTTATTTAGATTTTGAAATTATAGTTTTTAATATATTTAATTATTAGAATAAATTCAATAAAATACTATTCAGAATCATGAAGATACTCATAATTGGCAAATATATCTATACATACTGGTAGCATATTCAAGACCCAAGATTTTGAGTGCAAATGAAAGGTGTTCTTCATATGGCCCGAGCTAGATGATACGTTAACCACAACCTAAAATGCAAAACGTTTTATTGGATAGTATGTTAATAGATGTTAAGATTGTACATAGCTTCAATATAAGAAACGATGTATAAGGCAACCGGGCCATTAATATACATGTCAATATAATCAAATACATTTTTTTTCAAGTAGTAATTCCCATTTCACACTTAATATAAATACATTATTGTACGTTTTAATTAGAACTCAAAGTTCTTTATAATCATCTTGTTTACGTTTGGTTTAATTTTATCGATCCCTCTCACGATCCGTTGGACGAAACATTTTTCTTACATGGCATTGACTCAGACCCTGGTATAATATTACACATTGCGAACCTCAACTCTGGGTAAATATGGACTACCACTACAAATTATGTGAAATTTTCGCTTAAATTGAAGAGTGTTTTACACAGGGTCATTTGCTGGGAGATCCTTCTCAATCAAATATTTAGGATCCCGTTTTTTACCTTGGTTTGTGTGTGTTTTGTATATTTTTTTTGTAAATAAAACGGTTTTCACATTGTTTTATTTTACTGGTCGCCCATTTAAAGTCTAATAGGATGGTAAATATGGTCATGCAGAAGGATCATTACTTTTGAAAGATATCACGAAATGGCGAAGTGGTCCGTGGATGCTCATAGGAAGGGCCTTTATCCTAAAAATGGAAAAGTCTGCAATAATGGGCAGGAAATGTCAACATTTCATAATGTAAACTATTTAAGATTCTATGCCTAATTTAACAAAAAAATGAATAGAAGTAAAA
>LQRL01010111.1:80443-101154 GCA_001703475.1 Hydroides elegans | reverse complement strand
AATTTTCGCAAAGCGATCTGTTTGTTTTGCGATTCGCAGTACCGGTACTAGAATGCGCTGTGAGTTCAGCATGCGTTGTGGGAGGTCCTCTGAGAGCCGTTTTCCTCTCCCTCGTACGTTAGCACTTTTCCGTAGTATTGCATATTTCTGTGGTACAGAGAGTGTTTTAACCACTATGGGACGGGGAGGACCAGAAGGCTTCTTCATACCGCGTCGATATGCCTCCTTGATTTGTATGTCAGGAAGCTCCATGTCGTTCTTCACTAGGGACTCTACACGTTTAAACGTATCCGCATGTGTGTTGGATTCTTTTACGCCCGTGAAAATGAGGTTTTTGCGTTTTAAAAAGATATCCTGGTTTTCAACAGAGCCTTCTAGCGCGTTGGTCTCGGAAACGAGTTTTCTATTTGAGAGATTTAGCTCTCGAACCTGACACTTCAATTTTTCTATTTCATCATTTTTCTTAGTATTTTCATTTTCGAGCGAGCTGATTTTATCTTCGTTAGCTTTCACCCTATTGTTCACTGCTTTTACTTTCATTTTTAAGTATTTGACACCAAATGATAGGTCTTTTATAATCTTTGTTTGATTTTGCAAAATTGAAATAATAACCTTCGAGTCATTGGATTCGACACTTTCAATTAAGGACTCAAAATCCAAGTCACAACCATATTCTTCATTATCCAATTCATCATCGTCACTTTTATCTTGATTATATTCTGCCATATTGACTAACGATTTTGTTCTTAACCTCGTTTGGTACCTAGGATTTTCCATTGATTATAGATTTCCAGCAATTAAATTGATAAATTTTAGTCAAACCATGATATTTCCAAAACTGTTCTAAAACTATCCTTTTTATTCTACTAATTTATAAATGAGCATCAAATCAGAAATTCAATAATGTAATGTCATGTTGGAACGACGCAAGTATAACCACTGTTAGAGCATAGTAACAGCCATAATGTATTCTATTTAAATAGTGCCGAAACGAAGAATTAATATTATTTGGCCTTAAGGATTGAAGGCCAGCACTTGATTATGTATTGAATATTTGGTAAACAAGATGTACCTAAGTACAAAAGTATACTATTGTCTCTATTCAATACAGTTTATAGGTTGAGTTATGGTGTTACCTTATTAAAGCATTATTTTATCCCAGATAAATATCTAAATGTTCTATACAGTTAAAGCTATTCTAAACACATAAATTTAGTAAATTATATCCTTTAAGTCCTTTATAAATTTTGAATTTAAGTTTATCTACATTTTTGTGTCGCCATGATGGTAATAGGCCAAGCAAAAAAAAAGAAAAAAAAATATATTGAAGATCTAGTAGAATACAGTAATAGACTTAAAGAAAAATACATACTACTAAGTATAGACATAGAAAAGGCTTTCGATACTCTTGAATGGGAATTTATTTTCCACGCCTTGCACAAATATAACTTTGGTCCGAATATTATCAAATGGATTCAAACATGCTACAAAAATATATATTCAACAGTAAAAAATAACGGCTTTTCATCTGGTTGGTTTGAAATACATCGAGGTGTTCGTCAGGGCTGCAGCCTATCATGCATACTATTTGTGCTTGCAATAGAAATTATGGCTTTCTTAATTCGAACAAACAGATCAATAGCTGGGGTTAATATAAATAATTATAACAGGAAATTAATACAATTTGCAGACGATTCTACATGTATGCTCCAAAGCTTAGCTAGTATTAAAGAACTCTTCGTTACATTGACATATTTTGGAAAATATTCAGGTCAAAAACTTAATATGGAAAGAGTATCCTAGTTTGGCTGGGACCATGGAAACAAAAAACTATCACTAGAGATTTCAATATAACCATTGCAACGGGATCGATAAATATTCTAGGTATACACACTGGAAATGACTCTAATCAAAATATGAGAGAAAACGTTTCCAAAAAGCTCGTCTCTATGAAAAACCGACTTAACCTATGGAGGTTTAGAAGCTTAACTTTAATCGGTAAAATCATCTTGACGAAAACTTTTGGAATCAGTAATTTAATTTACTCAATGAGCATGGTTGAAACACCAGAAAAGACTATTAAAGAATCACAACAAATAATCAACTCCTTCATTTTGGGTAATGGTCCTGCACGGGTCAAGCAAAGAAGCCTTATTGCTCCATATGAATTCGGTGGCCTTAAATCACTAGATGTCATATCCCAAATAAAAGCACTAAGGATAGCCTGGATATCTCGCTTTTCTGAAAGTGCTCCATGGTGTTCAATAGCTAATATAAACTTCTCAAAATACGGCGGAATTCACTTTCTCAAACATTGCAATTACAATCTACACACTCTCTCAAATCTATCTAATTTGTACAGGAATATGCTCATGTATTTAAAAGAAATCTATCCAAATCCAACCAGTTTCAACATCATATGGAACAACAAAGACATTCTCGTCGATGATCAATCTATTTATTGGAAATCGTGGCATGAAAAGGGTATCACCTTTATATATGATTTGCTTGACTCTCATGATTTGCACACCAAATACGGCATTAAGACAGACGTTATGAAATACAACAGTCTTATATCGGCCCTTCTTAGTGCTAAAAGGAAAGATCCTAATTACATTGACATTCTCTATGATTCAATTGCGGATATTAATTTTGAAAGCAATATCATACAAACTTTAGATCAAAAACCATTGTCACTAGAAAATAGATCAAAGGTGTTCTATGATATACTGATCAAATCAAAACGGCAGGAACCAACTGCGATGGAATACTGGATAGAAAACTTAAACGCTACCTCAGATACATTTTACGATAGTCTATCCCTTATTAGAGCGAGCACCAAAGAAAGTATATCGATAGAATTTCATTTTAAAATACTAAACAACTTTCTCAATGTCAAAGCAAATCTCTTCAAATGGAATTTAATAAATTATCCTAGCTGTGAATCATGTTACACTGAGGATACTGTCCTCCATCACCTTTTCCAGTGCCCTACAACAAAACAATGGTTTAACGAAATAGTACTATTTCTAAATAGCTATTCAGAATTGAAGATAAATATTTCTGAGGACCAGTTCTTTCTGGGATCAAAAAACCAAGCCCTAAACGTAATTTTCCTTATTATGAAATATTTCGTTTGGTGGACAAAGAATTATAGAAAAATATTTAATTTACACATGTTCAAATACAGTCTTTTTAAACGTATCTCAGCTGATGAATGTTATAGATCCAAAAGAAGGTTTCAAATGAAGTGGAAACAATTCTTGAAATTGTATAAACATCTCAAGGATATATTTGAATGTGAAAAGTGAATATCATTTGTTTTGGCACAACGCACAGTATGAAAGGAAATGTTTATGTGCGAAAATGTGTATTGTTTATCGCATTTTGATTACATGTAAAATTATACAAATATAAATATATATGCATACTAAGTTTTCAGTTTTGGATGTTGCATCATCCAGTGCGATGTAACTGTTGCGTCTTGTCCTTCGTGTTGTGTGAAAGGTTGAATGATTTCAGATGAATGTGAAGTGGCGTTTCAATGTTTGTTCTCCTCGTATTAATTAAGATAAAAGCAAATAAATATTTAAAAAAAAAACTATGTTATGCTCATCGTTTCATAAGTGAAATGGAATCAAAGTAAAATACACGTAAAATATTTTCATTTTATGCACATTTTCCAAGATGTACTTTAACTTAATCATGCCTTTGCAACAATATTTGCTGTCAGAGTAAGCGCGTAAAATACTCCTCAATCATTTTTATGAATAGTTATTGTCCATATTTTTTTTCTAAAAAAGAGTTGACATTTTTTTATTTAATCAAAAGCACACCTTTCTCACAATTGTGACATTGTAGCCTAACAGTGTTTTAAGAGCGTTAATGCATAATAATTAATGTATTTGATTAGCGATTTCGCTATTCCGACATTCATCAATTTTGAGATTGAGAGATCAAGAGAGAGAGAAAGAAAAATGAGACGTCTATAAGATAAAGTCAGATCGAAGGCAGCAATAGAGTGTGTTTGTTTGTGTGAGAGAGAGAGAGAGAGAGCGAGCGAGAGAGAGAACGAGAGGGATACGTCAGCAACATGATTCGAATTTAAATTCTTATGAAAATAATTAATTAATTACTATGACATTAGTCATGCTCTATTCAAAAGTTTTTTGCACCTCATATTTCCTGGGTATGAGTACATGGTTTATTCGTTTAAATATCAATTCTTTTCAAATGCCTATCTTGCTGGTATTTCTGCATAACAAAATATATAAATATTGTATTTTTGTAGCTCAATTATTTCTCTTAGCTACGGACGGACAGTGGCGGCGAAGGACCATTAATAAAAGGCATCAATTGAAGGCGATTATAATTACTGCATGTGCAGTTTTTTTTAAAACAAACTTCGATATGGCCTAAGATTCTTAAAATGGTCGAAAGTGTGCACCAATTTAGAGCAATACCTCGAGGTTCTGGATGTTAACCCCTCGTAAAGAATTCATGTTTTATATGGTGCATGTATTCAAAACATCGAAAGCTTAAAAACACATCGATTTACAGATATTTTATTTTCCAGATGTCTAACTATATACAAGTATTATCGGCACGGGTAAAAAAAAAATAAAAATTCACATGTTTTCAGGTACCAATCCTATTACTGCTAAAATTTACTTCCGGTTGAGCGTGGGCAATAACCACATGGTGATTATGTAGATTATGTATCCAATATATGCAAGATGTGGAGATTTTAACAGTATCATTTGATTGTTTTTACACAGTGCGTTGTTTTAACCAATTTCTCAAGTCATAAAATAATCCTTAAGTAGTGTGCGCTAATATAATTTTGATAAACTTTTTAAATCTATGAAATGGGCGATAAAAGATAAGCTCCACCTCGAAATCTTAATAGCTGTCATTTGGGTATCTAACCTATTTCAGAACTTTAGTTATAGCAATCAAACAACCAACAACGAAAAAAACAGAGAAAAATGCATTTAAAGTTATAAAATCGTATTTTAAAGAAATGGAATAGAAATAGCATGGTAACAACAATCGACGTTATTTTACATTGCGCAAAATAATTGTTACGTCATACATGAAGCAAGTAGTAATTGACGTCTTAAATAGCAGGTGGAAACCAAAGTGCTAAAACAATCCAGTAAACTCAAAGATACAAATAGAGATGATGAATTAAATGTTAAAAAAACTCTATGTAATAGTGTTGACCAAATGTGGTAAAATTATTATACATAAACGAAAATACATTTTTCTTATTAGGTTCTAGCATAATTTTAAGCTTATTAATTTATTTTATTTGAATTATTAAGCAGCAAATCGCAAATATATTGCTCATTATTTTTCGATTTCGAATAGACAATAACAGCTTCAATAAGGTATCTACTATAGACATTGTCTCATAATAAAGACATAATTAAGATAGCTCTAATAAATGATAAATGACAAAAAAGAGTATGACATAGGAAATAGATATAATTGTGGTTGCAATAAAAAATATACATAATTTGTTGATGATTTCAGCTACATATAGGTCTATATTTTTTGTTGGAATGTACTATTTTGCTGACATAAAAAATAGTAAAATTGTGGAATGAACTATTTAGATTAGTTTATATAAATCCCGGGCCATTTTGCGGTAGTACATTTCAAGTCGCATGAGGTATATCATAACATGCATTACGTGTGATAAAGATGCTGAGCTTGATAAAAAATAAACACCGTAGGAGCTGAGGGTTTAAATGCTTACAAATTAAAGAGTTGATGATTCTGATGCTCTCAGTGTCCCTTTTCGAAAGATTATATACAATACAATTATATTATATTGTAACCAGAAAGTATGTGTTTATATAAAACAATCATGGGTATAGCCATCGCATAGCCCATGGGCTACTGAATCAATACATTGAAAAACACGGAAGAATAGCCTACAGGCCCAAGTTCTATTGATTATTATTATAAAATATACATGTAAACAAGCGTGAATATGTACCGGTGCAGGACAACAATGTGAACACTATACTTTTGCTCGCACTCCCTAAACAGGAAATGGATCTACATAAATTTGAATGAAAAGTACACAAATAAATAAAATGTAACAGACGCTCGTGTTATTGGGCATAATATATAAGATCGCCTTAAAAAATTTTGTTGTGAAGAGAATTACCTTTATTACGAAAGGAAATATCATGGCAAGGTATGAATGAGACAATTGTTCGTATTGTGCACTGCTTTGAATAACGTTTACCATTTTATACCGTTACTTCCAATGTAAATATGTAATTTATCCACATATTTGGTAAAATGGTACATACAGTTATGCTCCTCTAATTTTCTAAAAAAAATCTAAAAAGAGCCAGAATGTTCCAGCCGCTTCAGCATATTTCCATGCTTCATGCACACAAATGGGTTGATCCCTATTGTCCCTGATGACATGTTCAAGAGGAAAGTACACAATGACCATCAAAGTGAGATGAAAAAGGTAATATGCAGTTAAAGAAACAAGAGGGAAAGACGTGTATAACTGCATTTTTCAGGGGCACTCATCCCCATCAATTGTTCGACTGTCATACAGGGCAAATGTTCGCGTGGTAAGTGTAAATAAGAAAATATGAACTTAAATAGCGCAAACTTGTTCAAACTGGATTAATCTGTTTTAACCTTATTTCGTTTTTATTTATTTGGAATAATATTAACTCTTTCGCTATCAGGTTATGGCGTAATTTACTATTCCCAAATACCGTGTTTAAAAATTACGTTTTGACCTTTAAGAATGCCATCGAGTTTATGTCATTGTAAAAACAACATTATTTGGTCAAACTATTTGCAAAAAAATCCAAATATATATTCATAATTTTACACAAAATCTAATGTTGTGACTGAGAAAAAAAATGGAACCGAGAATTGAACCCGGGACTCCTTGCATGACTCCAGTCACTTAGCTGCATAGGCCACGGTTTCAACTGTGAGAACCAGATTTATGTCATAAATATCTAATTAGGCGTGATTATTGATCTCAAAGTTAATAATGTCAATGACCTTTCAAAAAATATACAGTTGCTGATTGAAAAAAGCTTGTTATTTTTACACAATGATTAATGAATCAGGAAATGGATTAGACATCATCCAGCGAATCGGATAAGAAAAGCGTAGATATTTTTTTTATTTTGGGGTGTATTCAATACCATTTGAAATTAATTATATCACTTTTTTTGTTTTTATTGTATTTTTGGTATTTTTGCATATATAATGTACATTTACATTCATACAGACAGGAAAACATAGACATTACAAAACAAAACACGACAACACAAAATGCTTCTATTATACTTGCTAAATGATTTCATCGACATAATTGTTAAAAAAACTATTTAAATAGCACTGTTATGGCTTATTAATTGATATATATTTACAACTAGATTTAACAAGTGTCTTGTGGTTGTTCCATTTTACAGAGAAGTATTTCTCAGTGAGAGAGTTTTTTTCGGCTACAATACATATGAATATTCTTTTCAATAGAGTTTCGATCAAAAATTGTTTTTCTTGACCTCGCGTTTCGCATATATACATCTTAACAATAACACACAACATATTAACTGCCTTATCATACGTTCCAAATAAAAACTCGTCTCTACTTAATCCTTGAAAAGTCCTACAGTTTAATGCAGAATGTACAGTGTTTAACCACATCTTCGTTGTCTGGCATTCAAACAAAGCATGAACTAGTGTGTCTTCGACATTAAAATTATTTTTTTTTACAGTAAGTACACAGATTTGATTCACGGATTCCCCATTTTTTAAAGATTTGTAGCGCAGTTAACAATATTATGTACAATTTTGAATTGGAAAGCTAATAGCCGTGGATCTCTGGTAGATTTTTTGAAGAGGTTCATGCTGTTAAGGATGTTATCATTTGAAACTCCAAACAGATCTAGCCATCGATTAATACAGGTGGAAGGTTCTACTTTGAGCATAATTAAACATCTATAGAACTCTTTACTCTTTGATTTGCTAATATTAAGAGCTTTTCCATCCTTAAGCAAAAAGAAATTTCACTTGTAAAATAAAAAAAAATATTATTATCGGCACGAAAACATCTAATATCTAATGGGAACGTTATGAATCTAAAAACAGCTGTCAATAATTTCATATAAAAAATGAGTTTATCACATATTGAACCATCAATCCTAGTGACGTAATAATTCCGGTTTTTTTACGGTTTCAACCCGTTTGGGTGTTTATCGTAAAGTACGGCAAAATACGGTTTAGGTATAGATAAGTTAGGCTAGTTTAAACTAGATTAATCTTTTCTTGGATTGTTAGACGAGCACAACTGTAACTGTTTTATCTAAATTTGCAGCCGATTACTAGCTTATGTTAATAAAAAATAAGGTAAACACCTTGGGCCTAACATGAAAATCAGGATATGGATATGTCGAGCTTTCATTCCGACATAAATTACGTTAAGGAGTTAATTTAACCGAATTAACAAAAATATTAAGCAACAAAGAAACGCTATATTAACAGATGTGGTATATACTACTATTTTCTACACAACTTTCAGCAGAAACATATTTGAAAAATGATAAAACAGTATATTCATACGGAGGCATTTCATAGCCTCTTATCTCTGATAATATTGCATGGACGCAACCCCGGATCACGGGTAGGTAACTTGTTTTTTTTTTATTTTGAGGGGGAATGGGGTTGATTATGTTTAGCTTAATTGATTGATTGATGTAGCTAATTCCCAGACAAAATTGGTAATAATAATTGTATTTTAATACATTTTTTATGTTAACTGAAAGGGATATGTGATTGATATTTAAAAAGGCATTATTTTCATTTAATGGGTTAACTCAAGCTTTATTTAACATAGTTCGAACCATACTAGTTGATCTTGAGGCATGTTTCATATGCATAATAATTATTAGTATATATTGTAATTTTATTATATCATAGTTATATGAAACTTTTGATAACGACTTTTTGTTACATTTGATTTATAACAGTAAAAGGCCGAGAGGAGTTATGATCGTCTATTCAACAAAACCTTATCCCTTCCGACAATTTGACTTTTTCTTTTTGAAAAAAAAAACAGTTGATTACGACACAGATATCGTGTCACAGACAATAAAATAATGACTGATAAGAAAATTGAAGATATATTAAACTATTATTTTAAAATATATACCACAAATCTGATCATCTGTACCCTCAAACACTTCATCCAAAATCTACAGAAAAAAATAGTGTAACGACTGGATGTGAAGTGACAATAGTTTTGCAAAATTCATGCTGTTCGTGCATTGTTAATCTACTGAGGCATAATAGGAAGTACATATTACCTAAATCAGGCACGGGCTGTTAAGGGACACAAATAAAAGATGAATCGATTTAAATGGTTACTGACACCTCTTAAAAGTTACACTATTTTTACTTCTCAAATCAGCGTATCACTTAAATTGGCAACACAATGAAACCAAGCTTCATTCATTAATCATTTTAATACATTGTGTTTGAAAACAAAATAATAACAAGAGCTTAAATGATGCAATGACGCATCATGATATCTTAAACAAATATTTGTTAATGCAGGCTATTCTTTCTACTTTGCTTATTCGCGTTGTCTTTTTTAAGGTTGCGGTTAATATTACAACTATATATTTAGATTGTTGTTGATATATTTCCCACTCTCTCCGAAGCAGATAAAAAGAAATAAATAGGATTGTCTACATTATATCGTAATCTAATAGTAGCTCTTATATAAGAAAATTTAAATATATTGATCTTGAACATTATAGCCTTTATATAATAAAATTAAGGTTTGAAAAATAAAGATAATGTGTGAACAGACATCGAGATAATTATCTAAACCTTAAATAATAGCAAATTCACTATATGGCATCAATATTTATTCAGATCTTTGTGATCAATATACACATATATCTCATCTGCCGATTTAGCTTGATCGAAATTGTCATCTTCACCAATTACATCCATATATGGATTATCATCTTGTTCATGAAATCCACCAATGCGGTCATACGGACTTTCATTTTCTTTCATTGAGTCCTCATAGACTCTTCCTTGATATGGGTTTAGTTCGTTTTGAAGTTGCGCTGGTTTTACATAAGTGGCAGCGCGAGTTGGAAGTCTTGGGCTAGCATCGGGTGAAATGGGTTCCGGTAAAGCTGGGGGCAGCGGACCTGCTCTATGTTTGGTGTTCGGTTCATTGTTATTTGATTTCCTCACACTGACAGAAAAATATGAAGGTTATATGCTATGTCAATTTGTATTTATTGATCTAGATTTATCCATTTTTACAAGATTTTATACTTACTGGTTATATAGAGAATAGGTATGATTTAATATTTTGCACTTTAGTTTGAAGGTATAATATCGTGCAATTTTACTATTGTATTCTTATGGCTACTATTTTGCACTCATTTATTGCTAACATACCTAGCTTTATTTTCTTTAAATCGAAATAAGGTATTTATGTGACTTACCTTTTCCTTATTATTAACGTTATTATAACAATCAATACACCAAGAAGGATACCTCCGACACCAACTGATACTGCTATGAAAAGGATTCCATCTTAACGATGTATGAAAAAGAAACATATATAAATGAGTGTATTAATAAGTTATAGTATGCATCGGGATGCGAAAAAAAACATTATTAAAAATGATAGAAGTCTGTGTTTTATCGTAGCGCCATATTTAAAAAAACTTAGATAACATGCATAAAATATCTAATTTTCATAACAATATATAAACAATCTGCAAAACATACATTTATTTTCAATTTTAGTAAATAAAAATGAAAACATCTTATAAGTATTTATGCTTCAGCAAGCCTCTCACATGTTGATAAATATGTAAATAAGAATATCACCTCCGATATCACATATATCATTATTAGTTACCTGAACCACTATCACTGTTTTGTGAGCTTTTCGGGTTCGAATCCAAGTTAGATACAGTTGACGCTAAGGCTTGAGTAGATGAATGAGAATCGTCGATTCCATGATTAGAATGAGTAGTTGTAGTAGACGTGGTAGAAGTAGTAGTGGTGGTAGTAGTAGTAATGGTAGTAGTAGTAGAAGTAGAGGTACTACTGTCGCTAGACAATGGCGTTTCAGGATAACAAATACGAGTAACACCATTGACTCGTGTGTCCTCATATTCTGCCACAACAGATAGTCGTTGATCCGTGTCATAATTTAACTGAAGCACCTCACTGTTAGTTAATAAAAAGTATATAATGTAAGCAGCTGAACGTTTAACAGATCTACCAAAATGAAACGCTAGTTTGAATGCTAGTTTGAAGATTAATGATGTAGTATAATTGTGTAAAGCGCATAGGTATCTTGTTATACGGGTTTACAATGAGCTTTATATAACAAAAGTGTCTCTGTATTTTTGAAATAGATGTTTTCTAAAGAATCTGAATGTAAGTATATAAAGATAAAACATGGGGGTTATATTGCACCCGTAAATTGCATAAAATTGACCGTTTCATACCTACTACCGACCCCATACCAGTTGGTGATATACATTAGGTCATCATGAATCATGATATCATAAAAATGACTTCCTTGTTTAAACAATTCCTCTCTCCTATCCTCACCATCTAATTTGATGGAATATAGTCTGTCTTTGATTGCATCACACCAATAGAGTCGGTTACCTTTGTGTATAGGAAAAGTGATGTTTTGGCGTACAAACAGAATTATCATTATCATTTAATTGTACACTGAAACGCATTTATGCAATATAGATAAAACTTGCTTTGAAATAATATTTCACAACACACAATAGGTAAGCCACCTTTTCCACAAGCAATCTTCAAACGAATAGATGCGTATTTATGTATAGGATTCATATAAAAATCATATGATTGTATGTTTTTATTTAATTGTTATTTATTTACTTTATATGAATATATAGCTATTCTTTAAATAGTAGTATAATATGATTAGAAAAGTATCAAACCTGCTATAGCCAAAGCGTTTGGTTCTTCAATGTCTGTTTCAACTAAAGCAGCAGCATTGTTACCAGAATAGTCAACTTTTGAAATATGTGGATTAGAACTCCAGTCTGAATAATAGACGGTTCTGCAAATAAAAAAACAAATCCTCCATTACTCTTTTAACAGTCATTTAGAAAAACTGGATTGCTTATCTTGCAAAAAACGTTAACAGCCGTACACGTTTTATTATGAATCTAACTTTGGATATTCATTTCATTTATGGATGGACTGAATCTTGGTATATAACATTATAATTATTAACAATGTCTACCTAGACTCTGAATCCAAATCAATGCCCCTTGGTTTGAGCAGGCCATCAGTCAATACGGTCTCCATGTTTTCACCATTATAATCCATCTTAACTATCTGTCTTTGACCACTATCAGTCATAAAAATTGTGTTTTCGTCTGTATCTAACGCTATTTTCTCTGGTACGGCAACTAAAATCAAAACATTATACATGCATTCAATTGAATATATCTTTTAAACATAGGGCCTGAGACCACAATTGATTTAGTTATATAGTTCTTTATCGCATATTTCGTCGGTGCACTTTCCACAGCAAATTCCGACAAAAAAATCATATATCGCTGCAAAGAACCATCCTAGACTGTTAAAATTATGAAAGTTAAAATATAGGTTGACCGTCTCATTTTCGAGAAAAAATGGGATTTGTCACGGTACCCTCCAATTCGTCTGATTTTGTGACCTGACCTATTTGCTGGCACCAAAATAGACACATATTTTCCTACACATGTTTTGAAAACTAAAATATGCATGAGCTATATTCAAATGGTAATGTTCTAAATAACATTTGTCTACTGTAACGGTATGCAAAGAACCAACCCAAATAATGCATGTTTGGTAGAAATATATCACATTTATGATTGAACTCGGTTTGCGAATTACCTTCCGGGGCATGGTCAACTAGCGTGATAAGTTTCAAAACAAAATAATAAGTGGTCTAATTCCATAGAGCACGTAACACTTGTTTTGGAAATAATGAATCAATAGTTGAAATTCAACAAAAATCATAAGTTTACAGCCCCTTTGTATTTATGATCCACTATTTTAAATGATGGACGTAAACTAAGTAAGCTAAAGTACTCGGTCAACACTATTTATTAAAATATTGGACAGGTGCTTAGGCTGCACCTAGGAACTGATCATTATTTTGATCAATGGACTGACTACTTACTATGTATTGTTCTGTTAATCGATGCATAAACACTATAAATAAACTCGAAGATAATATGGAAAAAAATAAAAGACACTTACGTCTATGGAATGATGTAACTATCTCTGTCGCTTCTCTCGTCCTGAAATTCTGCTTATAAAGTAAGTTCAACGTCGCATCAGTGAAAAACAATAATCCTTCATCATGATCCAGAGCGATTGAATTAGCGTTTCGAAGATTACGACTTGACGTTAACGCAGTTATATCTTCTGATTGCGTATTAATGTCGTGAATGATTAACGAGGAGACACGAGTAGCGGCAAAAACGAGCGAGTCAAGACAAACTGTATCTGTTAAGAATTGATAAAACAGGATGCGTATGAATTTTATTAATGATAAAAAATGTTTCATTTATGTAAACAATGGTATATAAAATACAACTTAACATCTATAAAATTAAAGGTTAGCATTAAAGTAAAGATAATGTTGATAAACATTATTTGTTGTGATGTTGTTCAATAGCGTTGTTCTAAATGAGTTAAAGGGAACATTTCCTTGATTTTTTATTCATTACAATCGTGATTTAATAAAGCCACGCACAGTTTAAGAAGCATATAACAAAATTATCAACCCCATTGAATTAATTTTAAAAGGTATATATGATTTAGACAAAGGTATGTTTCAGATATGTCCTACCGTCTGCTGCAGCATAAATAAATATCCATTGATTTAAAACAATATAAGATATCACAAAATCCATATTGATTTTGTTATGCTTTATCCCTTGCTTATCTGTATAGTTTATGTTATATTCTATCATTAATAATTAATATGTATTTCGAATAAATCATGTGCTGTTTAACATTTTTGGAATCAAATTAAGAAGCATTTAGTACTTAATATTAAAAACACAACGAAGATAGAACTTTGAACAGGTAACATATTGGGAACAGTATGATATATAAATAAGGAAATAAAATCACCCAAGAATAACAAGCGAAAAGTTAATCATTCATATACACTACTGTCTTATCGTAAAACAGAAAAGGGGTGGCATTATTATATGACTTTGTTATTTATGCTACAGGTGCAGGGCTATAGCACGACTGAATAAATGCATCGGTGCACAAACCAAATATATTCGAATCATAATATATGCTCGCATATGCAAGGACACGCATATTGATGGGTGTTTAAAGTTAATTGATTGCACTTACTGTTTTAACACATACGAACACGTCACTAAGTTCGCTACATTTGTTTTAAAAAGTCCTACTTATACCCATCAGGTTCATTGTTACCATATATTTTCAAGTTCATGTGTACCTACATATTGAGATATATAACAGTTAAATGTTAACCAGGCGTAATTTAAACAATAGACCGATGTCATTTAGGTGCATATTGTAAACAAACGCTGCTTATGTTGCAATGGCGGTAAAAACACTGCACAAAGGCACATGTATACATCCATTTACAGTGTGTGGTGATCTTAAGTACACGTCGGTTATACCTATTGATATATTTTTTTATTTCATTTTAAAATGAGATCTTAACAAAGTTGAATCTTAACTTACTTAAGAAGTTAAATATATCTTCAAATGTTCGGGTAATCGATTTTACGCATTCACGACAACCTAAATGTACCAGTCTGAAATATCGCAATATAAAACAGGAAGTTATGTAAATTATTAACGAATCGATTGCATAAATATCAGTTTATAAACGTAATTCATGAATTGATTTTGGTAGATTTCTGCGATGCAATTAAGCCACTTTCCTAACTATAAAATAATTTATTTCGTTGAGGTGCAAAGTGTGTATGTTTGCTTAGTTGTTACTGTCATGATATATTTATCCATGTAAATGTAACCCGGTATGCATATACGTGTAAAACATTTGATTATCATCAAATATTACGTTTTATCTCAAATGGAGTGAGACTAAATTAAGCTAAGTTTGAATATAAGTTTGAGCAGTTTGACCGTACCCTTGGCAGTTTTAATATGAAGATACGTTAATCATTAATTTTGATTTTTAATAGATTCATAGCCTCGACAAAATAATTGTTCGCAAGTCAAAATTGGGTGGATGGATAATATACATATAGGCCTTCTTCATAAAGCTTTTGGATATTATATCAAAATAAAACGATTTTTTTTTTATTTTAGCATTTTAATTTTTTAAGTATCCAGCGAAAAATAATCATTCAATGTATGTTTATCTATATTTTGATAAACTTAGTAAAAATAATCTTTTAACATATTTCTAATATTTGATAGCACAGTCATTTTTTCGTCATTTTGAGTTTAGTGTTTTTATTTTGTTGAGAAACTTAATAAATAGTACATAAAGTTCTAGATCGGATTGTAAAATAATATTTAAAATATGTATATATTATCGCTTTTTCACTTTTGACGAGGTATTTTAACGATTCGTCGTTCTTTTTAACAGCTTGAAATAAAAAAAGCCCTATGTCTATACTTTTCGGAGAGGCAGCTATGGAAATGAGCTTACTGCAATGGGTCTGTATTTTCTTAATTATGCACATAGAACCTTCGTTGTAAATACACAGGTGAACATTGCCATTGATATTGTACATTATATTGACCTCGATTATGGCATGTTATTCGTATAAAGCTATTTATAGTAACTTATATTTTCTCTTTAGCCCGAATAATGTATGACGCACTGCATTTTAAGGCAGACCTTTGAATATGTAAATATATGTATTTTGACTACGGACTTCACAATGGGCTGTGCTTGTCTATATTAGTCTGCACAATAAATAATCATATAATGGGTGTTGATTTCAAAACCGAAAAAAAACTTCGTTTTTCGTAGCATCTTCATGATACAAGTTCAAGGATAAAAAAATGCATTATTGTTTAAATACATTATAAAACAATAAATACAGTATGTGCTCTAAATAGAAAACTTATGTTTTGCAGCGCTTATTCGAACTTACTTTAATTTCCATGTTCTATTCGATAATTAAAATTCAAGATGAGTCACGAAGGAACTGTCGATAAATACACATTCACATATAGTCGTCCAATCGGTCGAGGTGCTTTCGGTATTGTGTACAATGGAACCAACAATGATAATGGAGAGAAAATTGCAGCGAAACAGCTAATCATTGCTGGAAATGAAGGAATGCTACGCATGGCTAGGCAAGAAATGCAGCTCGTCAAAAACCTTTAAAATCACAATAATATAGTGAAATTATACGGACATTATTTCACTTCGGAACTAGGTTGGATATTCCTTGAATATTGCGATTTAGGAAATTTGAATGTTTATTTGACGAAAAGACCTAGTTTGGACATTGATGCAAAAATTCGGATTATGCAACAATCAGCAAATGCAGTTGAGTTTATGCACGGTCAGGAACCACCAATCATTCATCGCGATATAAAACCTGAAAATATCCTTCTGAAGCAAGAAAATGTAGAAGACACGGTAAAACTGTCTGATTTTGGAGTGTCTCGACTATTAGATGAAAATACAATGATGTCTACCCATTGTGGAACGCAATATTTCATGGCACCAGAGTTATCACTGGAAACCGGAGGAATAAAATACGATTCGTTGGTGGATGTATTTGCATTGGGTCTTGTAAATTTGGTGATACTGCAAAGTGGATCCCAACCGGACTTACTCCCATTGTCAGGTTAATGTTTATTGCCTTTATAGTTTCTCCAGTAGTGTAATTGTCACGGTTTTTTTTTAAAAAAGAAACTGCATTTGTGAACTAAATCAACCTATTATACTTTTATTTAATCAATATCATTAATTTCATTCAATATTTTACTGTTAATTATATTATTAAATAACTACCACCGATTCTATCCAAAAACACCATACAAGTTATATAATATCAAAATTACTTAACTATGCAGCATTTTTAAGGAGTATAAATAATTATGGTAATACATGACCCAACACATTAAATACATGCAACTTTAAATAGTAACACCTAATTACATGGCAAAACAATACCAGTTGATGCAAGAAAATGTGCCAACAAGATCAGCATTGGCAAGGAAATGATATCTAGTTCAAGGCTGGAAAAACCATTTCCTTAAATCGTTGAAGTCAAAATGGACGATAGTAATACAACCCGACGTGTGAAAAACACAATCTTATCTATGACAAAGTTCATGGCGAAGGATCGAGACCCGATTTCCAAAATTAAGGAAGAACTCTACGGTAACTGTTTGATAAGTAAATTAGATTATGCACAAATTAAATAATTGCATTCAAAAATGATTTTCTATCAATAACCAGTATGAACCAATATACGTTATCATTTATTTCTATATAATAAGCAAAGTATATATATGAAATTAATGTGTCAAATAAGATTGTCTTTTTTTATTAAACAACATATGTGCCTTACCACTATCTTACTTACTACTGTGAACTATCAACAACTGTGAAAGAGTATATTTGTTTGTGCAGGTATGCAAAACGATCGTGAGACATGTGCAAATTTGCAAACTGTTGTACTGCAACTCAAACTTGAATTGAACACAGTAAAGGCAGAGAAAGAGGAAATGAAACGTGTAATTGAACATTTCAGGGTAAGAATTCGTTACAAAATATGGTAACTTGTATCAATTTAACAAAGATATTAGGTAAATATTTGATCCAATATTTTGAATCATAAATTACTATTAAATATTTATGTTTCTTCCAATGAAAAACGATGAAAGGGACTAGTTTGAAAAGACAAAAAAACGCATTTGTATCTCATACATAACTGTAAGATCTAATTACAATATCATCTTATCATTTCCTGGAGGTAGTTTATATCTAAATCAGCCATGCAACAATGAAAATGATATGAAAATTACATTTTCAATATTTTCCTTTTAATTTACGATGATCAAATATACAATTACTACTTGAGTTTATATTATTTGTAGGAAGATCACGATAAACTTAAGTCGAGATCGGCTAATACGGAAAAGGGTATGAGGGAGCTTCGAAAAGAAAGGGTAAGTTGCAAATAATGCATAGTAATGTTCTGCATCCTAGATAAACAATGTCTTGAGTGTAAAAGTTAATGCACATATGAACACAGGAATTGTTTGCATGTAAAACGCTAAACCGAAGGATACTCACGAAATTATCAAGGATATTTTATTTCAAAATAAATGTTTGCTTAACAAGAATTCAACAATTTGTTTACAAATTAGAAATATTACATATTTGATAGTGAACACTTTTGTATTGTTTATATTGAATGTGTAGATCTTTTTTTCTAGAATGATTGGCTTTCATGCAAAAAAGAAATGAAACGCGAGATAGATGATCTGAAGGAAAGGCTTCTACTTAGCCAAGATAATTACAGGGAAAGTATATAGAATGCAAAAAGCTGCAGTCACTTATTAAATCGAGCAAAGGTAAAACAAATCACATCACTTATAAATTAATAAATATCACACAAGAGTAAATTGCTTAAACCTTAAACCTTAAATACTAATATAAATTATATGATTTCAAACTACATAACTCATCGTGGTAATATCTATAAGTATGATTAACGTTATTTAAAGTAATATACTATGAGCAGAAATGATCAAAATATCACACCAACAAATTATTATAGTATTAATGTGCCAAATATTTAGTTTGATAGGATACCATCAGGACGGTACTTAAAGCAATAATATATCAGCTACTGTGAAACGAATAAACATTAGGCAGGAGTTTGAAGATCAGCTATTATACGCTTCGTCATTTCAGGGTGTGTATTGTATTAAGCATTATCAATTTGTCATTTATTTTTTTAAGACAAAGACGCGTCTCCTCTTGCAAATCGCGAACGTGACGTCACGAATGAACCAATCGGTGATAAGAGCCCCGTCATCGTATTGGTGTATATCATTACAGTGGGGCAACCCATGATAAGCATGAAGCAGGGTATGTATTAAGAAAACGAGAAAGAACATCTACGGTTACCTAATAAATCAACGTTAACAGTTGAACTATGAATATTAATATTGAAATTGAGTTCTGACCTTCACAATAATGTTGTGTGTCATTACACGCATGAATTGAGTAAAAGCAAATACAATATTATGTAAAATCAAATAATTTCCTATTGTAATATTAAATTGATATTTAGGCTTGATATTGATATTAAGTCTTTTACAAATGCATTGTGTACAGAATATATGTATTAAATTGCTTATGGATTGCAGGCTGGTTTGTGCCTCTAAACAAGCTCTCCAGGATTATTCTGTTCAGGTGTGTAATTAAATTGATCTTCTTAGTATTACTCATTTACTTAATGTAATAATTTTTATCCAGTTCACAATGAGTTGACACTTGTTTCTAAATCAATCGATTCATTTTCAACATTACATAAAATGAAACTCTAGTTTTGAAGCACTTGCACAAGATCCAATGTAACGATCATATGTTTTCCTCATCTCAATTGTTATAGATCACACTTGGAAATCGGTCTTGATAATGTGTTTCACTTTATTACACTTAAATACAACTAATTATTATATATTCATGTTTTGATAGACAAAAGTTTATCTACCAACGTCTGTCACTTCCGGAATGCCAGCCTCTCAACAAACAGCCTGTCAACCATGTTTTCGACCAATGTCCGACCCTTCCAAATATTCAGCTTTTTGCTTTCTTTCGCAGCAAAATCGTCGCGTTTGTCCGTTGTGCCCGATATCATTTTCCGCTAAGCAGCAGGAAGAGTTTAAGGCCCACGTCATGAGCCACCTTGAATAAGAGAGCACATTGATTTGTATATTCAATCATCAAACAGTGTTCCGGCTATTGGTTTTACAATGATCAAACAAATGCAAAAATGATAATATTGTTGTATATAAACATGCTTATTTAGCGTGATTTAGTAATCATGTATATGAAACTGATTTTAGTTGCTTTTAGAAATTTCTACTTGGTATTTGTATTTAGATAATACAATTACAGGTAACATTGCAAATCAAAATACAGGATACGACAGTACAATGCAATATGCTGCAGATTCAATATACAATGACAATTATCTTCTCATATCACTGAAGATATTTTATACTCACAATAATAATTACTCATAAAAATGTATAATAACTGGCCCTTTCGCAACAAACATAGTTTCACTTAGGCATCTCGTTCTTGCAAAATCCTATATTTAAGACTAGTTGTGTATGCATATATATTACAATCTTCAATTTAAGAACCTTGTTTTCCATATGAACAACTTAGTAAAAGATGTATATAATATAGAGGGGCATTATTACTTCCTTAAAAGGCAGATCTTTGATTTTTGACAATCCCATAAACAGTGCAATAGAGCGTCAATAGTGCAAAATTGACACTTATTATACTCATTAACTTTCCATTTAAATAAATTATCATACGAGGCAACGATAGTATTTTAAACTTCATAATGTAATGACAAACGCTTTTGCTATTTTACAAGTCATTTCATAATTCTAAGAAA
>LQRL01010111.1:26856-74106 GCA_001703475.1 Hydroides elegans | reverse complement strand
GATTCCACAGTACACGATACCAAAAACACCTCTACCGATTGGGCTACAGTAAGTGATTGCGCATTTATCCACAGACTCATCTTGAATGTTAATTATCGTACCGAAAGTAGCAACTAAAGTTAGTTCGAATCAGCGTTGTAAAATTGTTTAGATTTTCTAATTACAGCACATGCTTTATTTATTGCTCCATAATGTATTTAAACAATAATGTGTTTGTTATACTTGTATTTGTTTCGTAAAGTTGCTAGAAAAAAAGAAGTTTTTTTCGGTTTCGAAATCAACACTCATTATATGATTATTGCTAGTGGAGGCTGATTTGTATAAGCATAGCCTGTTTTGTAGACAGTAGGCAAAACGCATATATTTACCTTTCCAAAGATTATAAAAATCCCTTAAATGCAGTACATGCGTCACAGATCAATCAGGCTAAAGATATAATATAAGTAACTATAAATTGTTTTATTGGAAAAACATGTTTATACCGTGATTGGGGTCATTGTAATTATTACATCAATGAGAAAATCAATGTATCACCTTTATATTTACAACAAATGCGATGTGCTCATTATAACATGCATGACGATGTTTATAAAAAAATATTAGGCGAGCCACTAAGCTATCCAAAAGTCGTATTTTTTCGGTGACGCAATAATTACGGCACAATGCTAATTTGCATATGTTTGTGACATTAATTGTGTCATGCTTGTTCTTTACGTTACCGTCCCGGGTAGTATGCCGTCTGATGTTTCTAGTGAAGTAAATCCATATTTGATGGTGGTGCTTACTCTGTGCCTAAGTTATAAGCATATGCTAACAATACAAACACAAAAAAGCATAAAATAAAAAAAATACGTCATGCGTTCAGGATATCACGGGAAACTTATTGCCCCCCGGAAGACCGCGAAGAACCTCTCGGACGGTCTCATTTTCTACATGTCAACCGAATGGCCCACCAATGTCACACTTAAAAAAAAACAAAAAATATAGTGTAACTGATATATGAAAGTTGAACAGCAAAATTGATATTTGGCTTGTTTTTTTCTGCGCGTCAAGTTATCATAGGGTTAGTCCAGCATGAATGAAAGTATATATATTTGGTTTCGATTGGTTTATCCAATATGTTTGCTCAACTTTGTCGAATTTAAATCCTTGATGGATTCGATAATATATATCATGATGATGATATACTTTTATTTTATAAATGACGTTCGATATGAAATATGTTCTTTAACAAAGTGGTTCAATTACTACAATATATACTTTAATATTCATGAATTTGGCATTATATAACTTCTGTTGTTTTTTTCATATGATAAATTTTAATTGATATAAACATATACAAACAAATAAAGACAATATGCAATTTATTTGTATTAAACATTGTATAAAAAAATGTATTAAAATTTGTAGTGATATTACCATCACATACAAAGCAGGAGGTCCGCTTGGGACAAACAAGCATTTTAATAAATAAAAGCATATGAACCAATTCTAGTCAAAGTATAATTCATTTGCATTAAAAATAAATTTGCAATGATACAAAAATAGAATCTGGGGCTTTGATGATCTATATAACCTGAAATGTCAGAAATATTTACATTAGGAAAGCCTAGTAAGTGGTTACATATTTGATTTACCCTTAAGTCAATTTTTAATGAATATCAATGTTAACACTTCACTTCAGCATGACCTGTGTATTCTATATGTCTTATATACAGAGTATACAGAGGATATTTTTTATAAATCCATTTTACTGTTTGTTTTACTTACAAGGAAGTATATTCTGAACATACACTTAATAGTTTGAATCTTAAGTTGTCGCTATTATATGAAACGAACGTTAATACATGTTGATTTCAAACATTAATTGTTTAATACAAATAACTTGGGATATATTGTTTGGATCTATAGCTTGAGGTAAGTGAACGTACAAAACACAAATTTTATATCCGCTATATTTCTGCGGAAATTTAGCTGTTTTGTGAACGAAAATAAAAATTATCATTAGTTAGATTTATAAAATGTTTTTATTTTATTGTTGTACCTTGACTTAAGTAGTTTCATAAACTTATAGCTTTAGAATCAAGTGTGCCATTTATATGTGCCTTAATGACGTTATGTAAGATGTAACCGCTCATTTAGATACAATCCCAATAACCACAGAATTGGCTTGGCACAACCATCAACTCGAGGCAACATCTCTTATAGTCCTGCAATATTGAGGGAAACGTAACAAACAGTTACAGGAACAGTCAATATGGTGTCCACAGTATCAGATGTATTTTCATCTACAACTTTAAGTTCAGCATCAATCACTTACATGCGAGAAAACAAGCTCGAGGAAAACGAGGGCAACCGAAATAGCTTTCATAAAGCATAAATATAAATCTAAACATTTGATCTTAATTTGTTCTATTGTTTTTAACCAGCAACTGGAATACGTTTAAAGAAACACACAATTGTTCATTGATATAATCGTGTAAAAATATGCAAGTTAGATTAATTAGAATGCTAATATTTGCATTTGTGTGTTGTATTACAGATCACACCCTTATGGTAGCAATTTCTGCAGCATCTACTGGTCTTATTGTAGGAGCAATGATAATTATAATCGCGGTTTGTGTATTGAATCGGTAGGAATGAAATACTTAGTTTCAAATGCTATAATAATACTTCATATGTTTTAGGAAAAGAGGGGAATTTATTGCTCGCGGGAAGAGGAATGCGCAGACCGAAGGTGCAGCCTTAGGTCTGCCCGTTTCACTTCCTAAAGGGCAATAAATTCACATATGTTCCTAAATCATATGAAGTATTATTTTTATTAAATTATTTTTACAAATTTATAATCTAAAAATTTATTCTTATTCATGCGAAAGAAATTCCATAGAAATGGTTATTCATTTAAGTAAGGCAAATAACTTATGTCTTTTTAATGATGTCACTCATGTGTAATATTCGTAAACACATACTATGGGGTTTGTAGATTAAACACCAACATGTTAACAGTACATACGAATTTCATCACATCAAATGATTTTTTTTCTGACAGGATGAAGAAATCAAATAGTATTGCTTTGAAAACCAAACAAAGATCTGATCCGCTACCACCGGCTCTACCGGAACCCGTTTCACCCGACGCAAGTGCAAGATCAGTTACCCGTAATACCACTTATGTAAAACCCGCGAAACCTCCACACGAATTATGTCCAGTTTATGAGAACTCAATTAAAGAGATAAAAAGTCCGTATGCTAGTTTTGGTGGGATTCGTGAACAAGTTGATAACACGTATATGGCTGCAATTGGTGCAAATTGTGATGGTGCTAAATCGCATGATGAGATATATGTCTATATTGATGACAAAGATATGAATAATTATTGACGCCATATCAAGGAAAAAGATTGTCGCTATACAACATTGCATTGCTTAAATAGCATAATCATTTTTACTGAGAACGTTAACACTTTTATTCACGTATCATGCCTTTTTACTATAACACTGTTCGTGCTTATTGCTAAAAGATGTTGCTAATATATTAATAATATATTTTGCTTGCATTTAAAACATGTCAAAAAATGTCAATTCAAGTTGTTTACGAAATTATTTCATATTTCTTGTAACTTGTTGCGCTACTCTGCCGAGCAGTTTTCTTTGTGATTGCTTTGAGGCTGCGGGATGATATATTGAGAATAAATGTATTATTAATCACTGATAAAACATGGTAGTATGATGTCAATTAAATATATCTTTTATTGTTTGGAAGATACTTAAATTGGCAAACTCATTTTGTGATATTGTTTTATTTTGATATTTGTTATTCATTTATTTGAAGATGTGACCGTGACATAAATTAGCGTATTTGTGCTGTGTACATCCATGTTAGAGTCGGTTGGTGTATTTGCGTGTATTTTTCATATGATGATTTTATTTAATTTAGATTTATAAAATGAAATATTCGAATGATAATTTTTCTACATTGAAAACAAATAGGTTATGAATCAATCATCAAATCTGGGCATTTACTAATTTGTATTACGTGAAAAATAAGATTTTTTTTCAAATAATATAAAGTTTTATTTTCAACATCATACATGCATAAGTGTGAGTTGAAGTACAAAATAAAAATGCTAAAACATTGATTAGATAAAATCATTTGACTAGATATAGCACGTTCAATAATACTTGTAAAATACTTCTGGAAATTAAAAATACAATATGGTAAAAAGCATATTTTGAATCGTTTTGTTTTACATTTAGGATATGGTACTATTTCTTTGCTTGTAAAATTGTATTGAGACAATCTTTCTTTAGGTAGCATATAGTTCAACTTATGATCTCTATTTTGTATTTGCTCAAAAACGACTTTTAAAAAGTTTCTCTGCGAGTTTTCAAGGTGGGAAAATAAAACTTTGCCATTGCAGCGGAGTAGGAGAGATCGGGAAAGGCTAGCTTCAGAGCTCACTTTTGAATACTTTCGATTTGTTTTGTCTGTTCGCTGGTTAGGCTCGTGAGCCATACATGTGAAGCGTATTCTAGGAAGAATCATGGATGTAAATATCCGAAAAACATCCAAGGGCTTCAGTCCGGACCTCTTTGAAAGCACTAGAGAATAGATACGCGATGCCGCATTTCTGACCGTGTAGTTCACTTGATGAGACCATTTAAGGTCGCTTGAGATGATTAATCCAAGGAGGTTTGAAAAACTAACGCGTTCAATAGTAGTATCATTATCGACGATAAGTCGCTCTAGATAATAGGAATGTCTAAAGTTCACAATGATTTATTTCGTATTTGACGCGTTTATTTTCATTTTGTTCGACCTAGACCATGCGCATGTCCTGTCAACTGATGTTTGGATTGCGGTAGTTTGGTGTGTACAAGCTTCATACACTGTCGTATCGTCCACAACTGGTAGGTTCGTTTGGAATTCCAAGCGGAGATCATTTATCATGATGAGGAATAGGAGGACGCCGAGTAGCGTCCCCTGTTGGACATTGTCCCATATATTCAAACATTACGAGGTTAAGTTTCCTATTTTCACTTTCTGACGTCGGGATGTGAGGAAACTACAGATCCATGCGATTATGGTTTGCGATACACCATGGGCAGTTAGCTTGCGCACTAGTAGGTTCGGGTCGATGCGGTCAAATGCTTTCGTGTAATGGACGAGGAGTATCCTAACATAATGGCCCGAACTAGAGTCATTAGAGAGCATGTACCAGTCGTGTAGCATTGCTACAAGAGCATGTACCGTCGAGCTGCCTTTTAGTGCACCAAATTGAAGGGGGTCCATTTTATCCTTGATTTCGTCAAGAAGCCAGTTATATATGAAGTATTCCAGGAGTTTACTTAATACGGGCGTCAGCGATATTGGTCGCAGGTTCTTTTCTAGAACTTCGTGTGAGCTGGATTTCGGCACGGGTGTCACTATTGCACTCTTCCATGTAAGCGGTATTGAACATTCACGTATCGAGGTGTTAAATATACATGTATTGGTTTGGCGATGAGGGGTGCAAAATAAGCCATTATCCAGTTTGGCCAGTTGTCCGGGCCGACCGCTTTGCGTGTATTTGTTGATAAAAGCCGTTTTTCGACGTCCTCAACACTGATTATAAAGCGATCAGGAACGATTTCCGGTTGGCTATATTTGCATTAGAACAGCCTAGTGAGTGATTTACATATTTGATTTACCTTATAGTCTATTTGTAATTGAATGTCAATGTTGACACTTGGCTTAATCGAGACTTGTTTATATGATATACTTTATAACCAGACTATTCTTTTTAAAAATCCATACCCTGTTTACTTAACTTACGAGAAAGCACATAATTAACATACACTTTATAGCTCGAAACATAAGTCGCCGCAAGAAAAGCATAACACTTTATGAAACGAACGTTAATACTGGTCTGATTTTAATGTTAGATCTGTCTTACATTAGGCAAGTCAAACAGGTGAATTAATCGCTTATTGAAATCACTTTTAATCAATTGTTTGGATCTATAGTCTGAGGTAAATAAAATAAAACAATGTTCATCTACGTTTTATCTCTGTAAGCCTTTTGCTGATATGTAATTGTAAAATTATAGCACATTCGATTTAATAAATATCGGTTCTATAATATTGGTGCCTTGACTAAAGTAGTATCATAAACTAATAGCATATTTTTTTTCATAAAGTATTGATGTATAATAAGTGAACCTTGACTTAAGAAGTATCATACACTAATAGCATAACCATCAATTTTGCCATTTATATGTGACATATTTATATGTGATCATTCATTATATCAGATTCAACTGCTAATTCAAATACAGACTAACAACAACAAAGTTGGCATAACCAGCCTTATCAATCCAAGGCAGCATGTCTAATAGTCCTGTCATATCGAGTGCAATGCAGCAAGCAACGTACTGTTTTGGAACAGTTAACATGGTGTCCACAGTATCAGATGTCTTTTCATTTACAACTTTTAGTTCAGCATTTGTCACTTCCATGCGAGAAAATAAGCCCGAGGAAAACGATGAAGGCAACTAAAATTACTTTTATGGATGTTATGAAACAAAAAGATAAACCTAAACATTTGCTTTTGAACTGTACATTTCTTTTGTTTTAAACGAGCAACCGGAATACGTTTCAACGAAAAAAGATTTTATATTGATATTACTATATAAAATATTGCAACACAGTATTATTCAATGCATCCAGTTGCATTGAAGCATATGTTTATTTACTTCCAGGTAACACCCTTATGGTAGAAATGTATGCAGAATCTGCTGTTCTTATTTCGGGAGCGTTGATTATTATAATCGCAATTTGCGTATTAAATCGGTAGGAATCAATTACTGTATTTCCAATTAACAAAAATGTTTTATTAGAAAAAAACATGTTGCGCTTTGAAATAAACTTTTAACAAACCTTTATGGTGTATATTCGCTTAAAGGTGGTTTTTCTATGCTGGTGTCAAATTATTGCCATATGCCTATTTCGATATCATGCAAGGACTAGTTTTCTATATTTTGTATTAAGCTGAAACAGTGTTGTAATCTGCAACATGAAAAGCTATAAAATAATTCGAGTTGTACAAACGAACAAATTATAATAATTCAAAGTTTCCCGTTTTCTCCCGTTGTATCGTATAAATTCCATTACTTCTAAATTATAGCAGAAGATTTCGTTTATAAACAACCAACATTTAAATACAAACACGTGTGCCAGTTACTTTGACACTTATTAATAAACAGTTCTAATTAAAGGTTGTTTAATTAGAAAAAAAATGTGATTAAAACTGCCATAATAGCGATAAAACACGAAAGATAAATACCACAAGCACGGAAGAAAAACCAACGAATATAACGCATTCAGCGTTCGTTTTGTAATAATTACTCTGTACATTGAATTAAAAATGTAATTTACAGTAGTGTTTTATCCCTCGTGTTTCATTTGTGATAACTTTAAAACTATTTATGTATCACTTGACTAGCAGAAAGGTATCAGATCAACAACCACATATAAATACATGATCCAATGACATTGAACTAAATCCATGTGACACAATCTCAGAGTCGACACAAAGGAATTCAGGGGTTTGTATCATCCATGTAGAACCATTGCAAAGTCAGTCAAACAGCAATGGTATATTGGGATTGAATGCGTCAAATGCGGATGCAATTCCGTCTGTCTTTTTTATAACGTCTAATGTAAATGAACTGAATCGATACGAAGTGGTCCCAGAGGGTATGGAAATGTAATCATTACCAATGCAACCACCGCCTATAATTGTTTCACCACCAAATAGTAATGTCACCTTGTCTGTGTATGTTACAACGCCAAATGAGAATGGATGTTATCCCAATGAAACAATCCACGGTTAACATGAAATTAATTCTACTGAAGAGGAAACTGAAAGTCCACACGATGCAAAAACAGTTTCATCAGTCTATAAAACAGATCCAAGTTGTTCAAACACTCAAGACAAATATTTAGTGCCTGTTAAGAACAACGATTATATGATTTTGGATATAGATTTTATTGAAACCAGTATGTCTACGTCAAACTCACACGTTCTGCTCATATGTTAGAGAATATAATGTCTAGTCATGTTGCATACGACCACAATGTACTGCCTTCTGTACATTTTACACAGCAACACACAATTGTTTATGGTCCCATAAATTAGAATTATTTTGGCAGGAATTTGAAATGATATCCAATTCGATTTTTTATTTTTATGTTATTGTAGTTGTTTCATGTTATGAAGTATAGGTATCGAACTATAAACTAAAAAGGTGCATATGTTTGACAATCATTCAAAGGTTGCTAAACATTACTACCGACATAATCTAAAATAATTTGATAGCTAAATATCTTTAATTTTTTTGATACACTTATGATTATTACGGTGAAACAAGATGTATTTTATGCAATATAAACCCTTGTTGTCGCAAATATTCAACATATACTTTTTGTTGTGATGTACTTTTCCCTGACCCCTATATTTGTTCTAAAAATTGCATTCACTTAAATAGTTTATTTTAGTATACTTTATTTCGATATTATTTATGGTTACTAAATCTTAGTGACATTCATTTATATATTTTGTCTATCAAACATCTATTTGACATATATCATTTATATATTTTGTCTATCAAGAGGAGTCTGCTAAATCACAATTATGTATTGAGAACAAATGATTTGATTTTTTTTTCTAAAAAAATAATATTTAAACACACGAAACGTTTGATAAATTATTCGAAGAAAAATGGGAAAACCCTTTTAATGGCAAAATTTAAGTCTCATTTATTTATTAAATTTCTTAAATGTAGGCTTTATTGTACCTTTTTTACAAAGTTAAATGAACAGCACGTGTATCACATTATTCAAATCAAAGATAAGCATTTAAAATGGAATTGTATACAACAATGATTTAAACAAGCTATAACTCTCACATTGACCTACTTGATCAACAAAATAAAATACTATTGAATTGATCACAACTCATGATATATTACTGATTATATATAGATGAATACGCGATAAAAACCAAACACGTCCATGGAATAAATTTATCGAATAATTAATTTTGGAAAATATATGTTTGCTCAATTGATTGTATTATAGATATCACTATATTGAAACGGATAATATTTATGATTGCAGCATCTAACAAAATATATTTATACTCATAGTAATAATCAATCTGTTTAGATTAAATAAACGTCGCACAAATATAAAATATCAAATCAAACCTTATATCAAAGTAAAAATAAAGCTGAAATTCACAGTATATATTAATTTGAAAGCATCAATTGAAAAAAAATACACACATGAACAACCACAAAGCAAACAAATGTAATAAGAGTTCATTCATATTTGAAGTAAGCATTTTGCTTGTGTTTCTTAATTAGCTACAAATCTCTGATAAAGCATTGCAAAGTTAAATGATATTTAATGTATGCATAGTATGCATTGTCATAACATTATATAAAAAAACCTTAAAATAAAACAAATTACATATAATATTAAATCAAAGCAATAACAGTTTATAAAAAAAAGTTTTACATTCGCTAAAATATAATTCCATTTCAAAACAAAGGATGAATGTGCCACAAATAATCAAGTGTCGCTCATTTTAATTCATACAATCTCATTTTGACATACATTTTGTATGATAAAACAGTATTGTTATTATGATATTACAAAATCTCAGAATAAACAACTTAGTGATGAATCAATTTTCGATGTATTCTTGAATAAGTTTTAAGTTTCTCTGAAAACATTGAAACGTTTTCTTGTATCTAATATAATAACGCTGTCGTAGGATATTAAGCATCTATTAATCATAGTAAACATTTTGTTTCATTTTTCAATTGGTCTAATAGTTCATGATTAAGCCCTTTTTTCAAAATAACCTTAACATAACAGGTTTTTTGCAAGAAATTATTTTTAAAAGCTCAATTTATCCATGCAACGGTGAATTGCTTTAGTTATTTGTTTTCATACATATCCATAGGCATTATTGCATTCATGTATCTACTGCCCCGACTCAAATTGCCTGGTATGATCGACTCTGGAACGAAACATAAATAAAGAATACCAATGGTACATTAAGACACGTACAATACTAGTTATCAAATTAATATATATTGACAATACCTCATGAGTGGTAAGTGAAAAAATAGTATCACGAGAGTGAAACTATTTTTTGCTTTTCCGAGGAGAATTGATCGATTTCGCTCGTCACGAATTGTAGTATTGTTTTTATTCCTAGATTATTGGATCTGAATGTTAAATTAATAAAAATAATTATTTAATTTTATGTCTCCGAAAGGGCCAAAAAATACTATTGTTTCAGTAATATGGTTTTGACCTGTCAGTATTAATAAAAACGATTACTACTAATATATTAAATATAGCTATTTCATTTCTTTTTTTTATTTCCGTTTTTGTATATGAAATTAATATATATTCGTTATATAAAATGAATTATTTAGCAACCACCCACGAAAATACCTTCTACCATCTCAAAATTCATATAAAGACAATAATCGCATAGTTTTAAATAATCATTACATTAAAACGTAAGCGTCATAAATACGCAAATGCATCAGAACAATGGAACTTATAAATGAATACACGTTAGAGTAAAAATGTTTAATAATTGATTAAAAGTGATTATGATTGCATTCTTATGTTTTAAAAGTTGAGGAATAAAGTTGTCATTCTTTTGTTTTAGATTATATACTTTATTACCAGTTTCAACGCACATAACTTGATGGTTTGAGATATGTTGTTTTTAAAACACACTTTAAAACTTGGGATGGAGACTTGCTTTAAATCAGCACTAAAAGGGCCTGGGTGACATCCGTTTTTATAATTATGTTACCTCGTATGTCATTCTTTTCTAGGAATAAAACAATATACGTGAAAAGTAAGCCATTTATATTTTAAATCAAATTAACGATATCTCAAATACATTTGTTTTACATACCAAGGATTCCAAAAAAATGATAAGAAATATATCAATATTATTTAAAAGCGTATATGTATAATTTTTTTTTAATAAACTATTTTTAAGCATAGCTATTGACGACACTGTGGAACGAGGTTCCCACAAAACTTAATACTCATAATATATTCTCATAATATTCTATTAAAGATAATGTAGTGAAATCTTAAAATCAAGTATTATCAGGTTAAAATAAGTAAAAACGTTTGATTCTCTTAATTAGTTTCATTGATTTATATTATACTTACTTTCATTCTCGGTCTCTGTGCGGACTTGAATGTGTTGATGTGCTGTGCAGATGGCGGTGGGCTTGGGGTACGTTCGCGACTTGACCAGACTCTTGATTCGTATTCGTTTGCGTAGAGTTCCAGTTGAGCGCTGTTTGATAGATACTTGAAAAAAAAACATAACGAAAAATATATTTTGTTAAACATTTTGTTCTCAGCACATTTGTTTTTTCTTTATTTATTATAAATTTACGTTTAACTTTGACCTCTTTTGGTTTGCAGATTCAAATTATGGGTTGCTATTGCTAGTACTCATTCCCAAGAAAAACTAATAAGCATTGATGCCATTTACACTTCAATAAGTAAAAATTTGAAAAAAGTCAGTAATTTGATGTTGTCTACATTACATGTATCACATTCTGTGTTAAATATCCCGACAGCTCTGAACATTCATCACGAATACTCATAACATCCAATTCTAGATAATATATTGAAATGTAAAAATAACATAATATAATGATAAAATAAGTAAGTACGTCTTAAATGTCTGAAATATTTATATTGACTTATTTTATACTAACTTTCTTTCGCGATGCCGGTGCGGAATTCACTGTGCTGGTTCGCCGTCCAGATGGCGGTGGGCTCGGGGTTCTGTCGCGTGATAAGGATGTTGGTTTTTGTTCGTGTACTTTGGGTTCGGTCTGGATGCGGTGCGATAAATACTTGAAAAGAAAAAATATAAATATATATTTTTAACATTTATTATCATCAAATATATTTTTCGATTCTATTTACGTTTAACTTTGATCATTATGCGCGCTGTGGTTGTATGGTTTTGGTCGTATGATTGAATTTGCAAAATTAAAATAATACTGAAAATCATTTATGTGACGCACTTTAAAACCATCGTAAGATTTATCTCTAGTATTCATTGATAATTATATTTATAAACGTACGGGTTTGATATTTTACATACTGTTCATATTTCACTCATAACCGAATACTCAAATATCATTTTTGATTTTGTTGATAGTAATACAATTGTATGAATACGATATCACAGACTTAATCAAAATAGATAATCAAAATAAACAGACATACTCAAAATAAATCTTACAGCAGTAAATTGGCTTGATTAATAAAAAAGAGCGGGGATTCTTTGATGTAACATAACATTTTAACATATTCAAAATGGTTTCAAGTATGTTTACAATACTTACTTTTGACTTTGATCTCTGTGCAGACTGTTGTCTCTCTGTCTGTAAATAGCAATTGTTTTGTCTGAGCGTTGTTCATGCCATGTCTTCTATGCCATTTCATAGGATCGTAAGGATGGTTTTCTTGTCAAATTTAGAATTATATTAATGTCATATTCCTTTTATCCTTTAATTTCAATTTTGTCGATTTAAATCAAACATGTTTAATATATTATCACACATAAACTAGGCTCCACATAATCCTTATTGATACTTGGCAGAACATAATTTGAAAAGTAATCGTTTTGAAAAGTTATATGCCTTTACATATGCAATATGCCCAATTGGTTTCATTTATGTTTAAAATATTTACTTTTATCTCCAATCCATGGGCGAACTCTTGACTCAGCGCCTGCAAAAGAAAATATTTTTGTCTGAGCATTGTTCATGACCTTGCAAATACTGGTTTTCATTGCCATCTAAACCAAGTCTTCTATGTCTATGCACAGCGCGCCTGCCATATGTTTGTTTAGAGTCATATTCGATGTTTGAATAGACTATTAATTTTTATTATCATAGTTTATCACACATATACTGTTTTGCGGTATCGAAAGTAAAAAAATATTGTAGTAGAAATATATAAACGACATAAATACGCTTTTTCTCTATTAACATGTTTTATATTCGTACATGATCCACATATATACGTGATCTTTCTTTGCTTCTCAAGCTGCCGTCTCCTCTAGCTGCCACAGACAAACATAAAGCTAAATTAATCATAGTGTTACTATGCACAAATTTGCTAGTTAATGTTATACTTAACTAATTACAAAATTGTATGTTTTATATTTAGTCTAATTGACGTTATGCATGCTTGATAGATAAGGACACAGTTTAATTATAATTCCATGGTTGATTTTACGCTTATAAACACTTTTATCTCACTTGTTAGATATATATTCTTAATTGCCTGACATTATAAAATATGATTGAAACTTTGAAGAAAATGGACATTATATTTTTACAACACGTACCCTTGTGTTTGTGAAGCGAAAACAATGGTTTATTGCTCCTGTCCATCTGTTCACCAGCACTATAAAAGTTCCGTTTCTCTTGTGCTTTGTAGGGGTCAGATCCTACATCTATCGCACTAGTTCCTATCTCCAACCGACTCTTCTAACAAATATTCAAGTCACTTACAATGAAAAGAGTATGATAATTTTTACTTTATTTTGCGCCGATTTAGTTAACACACGTTATCAAGTTTCGTTAGCAATGTTAAACAGTGTCTATGAAACTTCAAAAATGAATTCATTACTTACTAAATTTTATGCACTTTGAAATCGAAGACATTATACATAAACATGCTTCTAAAAATATATTTTCATGTTACTTTATCATATATCAAGCCATTTATCAATTAAACGTGGTATATTCTCATACATGACGTTTCGGTATACTTGATCTTTCTTTGCCTTTCACGCAGAAAACCTCTTTAGCCGCTACAAAAAAAAATACAGCTATAAAAAAATACAGCAAAGATTAATATTTTACGCTAATGTTATAGCTTGCTGATTACAAAATGGTATATTTAATATTCAAACTTCCTATTGGATTCTTAATAATCGAATGGATAGCTGAATTTGCATTTAATTGCTCTTGTTTTTCTCTTATAAACACTTTAGTCATTTCTTGAATATAAATTTTAATTGCTTTACATTCCTAAAAGCAGCGGGAATATTGAAGGCCATATTTCAAGAAAAAAACTTAAATTATTATTTTTCCAGCGCATACCATGGCTTTGGTCAAATTTTGTGTTCCTGTCTATCTTTCCACCACCACCTTCAAGTTTCCTTTTGTATTTTGTTTCGTCAGGCCCAATATCTATCGCAATAAATCTTCTGTCAGACTGAATCTGAAACTCAAAAATATTCAAATCAAATAACCATGAAAGGAGTTTCACTGAATTCACCTTGTTTTGCATGTGTGAATTGTATTTCAAATTATTAGCTCAGAGTAGCGCTGTTACTTTCATCTATTGTTTAAGATAAACATAACGCATAACATTTAAAGTTATTTAGAAAATAATTAAGTTCTGGTTCTGAAAAAAAATAACCTTAACTGCATCGAATTCATTCAACACTCCTGTATGAGTGTTCTTAGCTGCACGTCTGTCTGGTCGTTGATAAAAGTGAATACCTTAAATTAACGTATAATTTTTATACACATAAATAAAACATATAGTCATAATATTATGTAAATTGTATTGGTTCTATATGCTTATCATATTTTTTTTTTCAACCTTAATTTTGTTTCGATTAAAATGATTTATCTTCTTACCTTCGAACGCTGCATTCACTCTACACATACTCTTTCTTTTACTAGCGTCGTACTCTGTCATAGAGCGGATTAGTAGTTGCAATCGTATAACAGTCCCGTTTTCGTCTGCGGTAGCATTAATCACCGTTGGAAGTGGTTTATTTTGCCCTATTCGATCTAACATTTCTAGGCCAATTGGTGTGTATTGACGATACTGTCTTGCCTCAACTAAATGATTTAAGAAATAGTTAATTAGCAAGTGAAATATTTGACTATAAATGCCTGTCAATGTCCAGTTACACGTATGAGCCAACAAGCATATTTCTTACCCTCAGTTTTGAAATAAACAGAACTTATGGAAAAGCTTACATAATATTTCCTATGATACAATTTTTATAGGGCTTATTTTATATTTGAGATAAATCATATTTGGAAATAAATGTTATTTTTGATATAAAAAGTGTAAGAATGCTGTTTTTGATAATTAAAATAACATGAAAAATATTAATTAAAGTACATTGGTTATTTACGATATGATGTTTATTTCAACACAAGAAATTCAATAAAGGGCCATATGCTACACATATAATATCTACGCATTGGCACGTTTCGTTCAGGGTTTTCATAATCTTTTTTTTTCATTTACTTACCTGAAAGTGGAATTAAATCAGGGTACACTTCACTTTGAAGCATGACAAGATACACAAGACCTAATGCAAATACATCCACTGATGAGTCATAATGACGTTTTTTAAGAATCTCAGGACTCATAAAATGTTTAGTACCGCATGGCGTCGCCATGATTGAACCCTCATGAAATGTCCTTGATAATCCAAAATCTGAAACTTTTACAGTTACTTCACCATTTTCGCGTTTCAGAAGAATATTTGCTGGTTTGATATCACGATGAATGATTTGTGGGTTCTGACTGTGCATGAAGAGAACCGCACTTGCAGATTGGTGCATTATTTTGATTTTGCTTTCCAAATCCAATTCGGTTTTCTTCAAATATGCCTTCAGGTTCCCTAAAGCACAATGTTCGAGAAATATCCATCCCGAATTTGAAGTTATATAGTGTCCAAGCGCCTGTACTATATTTTTATGATTTGGGAACATTATGGTCAGCCTAAATTCTTTTTCTACCGTCTTGCGATTTGTACCTTTCGCATCATCGAAAACAATTTGTTTAGCAGCGACAATTTCACCCGTTTCAGTATGCACTCCTTTGTACACTGTTCCAAAACCACCACCTCCTATCGGATGAGTAAATGCTATTTTATATTTATCTATTTTCCCCTCTCCCGCCTTTAAACTCATTTTAGTCGTTGCTGATGGCCTTTTAAACATCTGAAAAAACGTATACGTCATATGGATCACTGCATTGGACAATAATTGATTATTGTAATAATATGATCATTTTTATAGATCAGTGTTCTCAACCTTTTAGATTAATTATTATTTATGTTCAACTAGTTAATCTAAGTTGTTTTTATATGATTGTGATATAAATTTATTCATATATATTCAAAATGTTTTATGATCCCTTATATATTTCGATTTTATATTATAATATAATATGTTATAAGTATATGATTTCCAAACTCTTTTAAATGTTGATTTTATATCGTTATAATATTAGAAACAGTTATATACTATTTTGTTTTATTTTAAACTGGAATGTTGCTATCTTTTTTTCTTGTTTGTTGAACTTCTTTCTGTTGCCCTCCCTAATTATCGCATGTGACAGGTTTGCTTTATACTAAGCTCCATTTGGATTTTATGTGAGTTGTCTACTTGATGCATGCATAATGATTTATTAAATGATTTGCTTTGATGGTCTTTTTATCGAATTTGATAAGTATATGCAACTAATAAAACTAACGGTATGTTTAATGTGTGTGGTATGCACTTTCATTACTTTATAAGGTAATAAATGATGATAAGTTGCTAGTGCGGGATCATGACCACTAAGAAATCATGAAACATTAAGGTTAGAGATCTACTTTTGTTGCAAAGTTTGAGAGTTTGATAATCGGGTATTTAATTACTACCCCAATACCCCAATACTATTCTGAAGCAAATAAATGTTTCAGATTTCAAATCCTAACGGCAAAAGTGTCAAACCATGGAGCGAAAATAAAATGCATGTCAAAAAATAATAAACATTCTAATATTTTTATATTTTCCTCTGTATTTAGGAAGCACTCTACATATGCTGCAGAAACCATGATAATTTTGCCAAGAAAAAGCATTAAAGCAAATAGTTATACAAGTCAAAAGGTCACTAAATTAACTATAAAAATGATATTATACTAGTTAATTACTAACGCTTACACAAAGCTATGCTTTAATTTTAGACAAATTTTACTATAAATTCACTATTTTACTTGTTTAATTTCATTTCCTTGATGCATCCTATGCGATTGGTATACGGGTGATAATGCTCAAAGGGTTTTCACGCAAATAGATTTTGACCCGTCGGCAAGCGAATGATAATTCTTAACCCCATATGTCAATGTCACTGTATATTCCACTATCACTTCTTTGTAAGGATCCCGACAAATTTACTATTTTCGATACATGAATGTATTCTTTATGATTCGGCAATAAAATGGATCATCGATGTCGGGCAATATCGTAAAATTATATAGTCGACATTATGTTGCATGACATTATAAAAAAGTGTAATAAACATGCTATATATTTGGCCCATGATTAAACGTTATGTCAATGCATACATCGGGGAATCTAATATGATGGTAGATAAGTAGGGTAAAACAAGTGAAGAGTATATCATTAATGTTTCATAAATGCTCTCTAGCTATATAATGTAAACAAACTTGATATCACAATGAATATCAACTTTTTACAACCCCTAGAGCCCACAAAACATGTTGAAAAAACTTTTTTTTTCAATTCATATGCATTTTGTGAACATGCAACATCTAATATTACAATTGAGATTCTACTCATGGTTTAAAGTAAAATATTGGATTTTGCAGTTTACTTATAAACACACCAACCATAAACACATGGCAATGTTTTCTTTTACCCTTGAGTGATCAGCCATTAACACATTTAGGACATGCTTATCTCTTTGTACATAATATTAGTATGAGTGTCTTTTTATATTAGAAACTCCAAAATGACAGTAGGTAAGGATTACCAGGGGCCAACTTATCATGATATGATTATACCCACTCGAAACTCATTAATAATCTAGTAAATGGCCCGTGTGATAAAATGCTAATATATCCCATAAATGTTGACTTATATGTTTAATGTTTTAATGGATTGCGTCAAAAAGCACGTCACAAATTGTATAAGTTCAGGCATATTAATACCTTTCAAAGCAGGACTGGACTTGATTATACCATGGTAACTGCATTGTCTATACACACTTATTCCAAATAACATAAGTAAACATATAATGATTACATCTGTTTTGTTATCATACGAACGCATGTTCAAGTTTTTGTTCTTTATTGTCACCGTATGGTTATAGTTTTCACAAAACACAGATTTCTGGAATCTAAATCGAACAAACATTTGTTTCGCGGCATGGAAATAAATCAACGAAATTATCCAACAGTCCGACCAGAAAGGGAAATTTGTAAATAGAGTGAACCTATTGAATAATAAAAGAACCACGAAATAAGTATATGTTTTATGGTCATTTTATTGAAACGATGTTTGACAACAGATGATAAGCCCAATTATGAAGAGTGTATATTGATTTTGTTTAACTTTATACTCTACAAAATAATATTCACATAGCTATAATTTGAATGCAAATCACCACGCACGTAACTAAAGTGCAATTAATGTTGGAGTAAGGACACTATGTCTTACATATCTTTGTTTGTACACATCAAAATATGTAAATTATTACCTTGAGTATGACGTGTTTAGAGCTCTAAAGTGAATTAGTATGACTGCACTCAAGGGAGCATAATTAACTAGAGCGCTACTTAGAAAAAAGTACAAATGAGGATTTGCATATTGCACTTTGATATTAGGTTTAATGTCGATACTTAAGATGAATAATCGAAGCCAAATTATGCAAACTTAGCTTTTATTACAAAGTGGTTAATTATTCAATCATGTGTCCAAAATATCACATTTTATGCAAAATCAAGTCAAACCTAAGATTATAATTTTTATTACAAATGGTGAAATGCAACAAGTTATTTGAACATAATTTTATGAATCATAAGAGATATGAAGCATATCTTGCTATCATAAAACAATCTAATAGGGAAAGAAAACATTTTTGTGACATATTTGTTTCTATTTCTAATGCAAAATGAAATACAAACTGGCATTGTATCTCGTACCACGACATCTTTAGAAACATGTTTTGAAAGCAGTATTTTTCCCGTATTTCACATATACTATAGCTTAGCTTAATAGTTTTTTAATTGGGCCGGGGCATCCACGGATTTCATTTCCACTTTAAAATGCATCGAAAATAAAAAAGATCTTTTACATGTTAAGTAAGACCCTAGTTTCATTGAACAACATTGTAAAGTTTACGCTATAGCAAGTGGATTTGTCACATTAGGAAAGTAAAATTTCAATTTAGAAATGCTTATGTTTGCCGTGTTTCTTTATTAAACCATGCCACGGCTTAAAGTAAAAAATGATAATTTTTTTAGATATTGTAATTGACGTTAAAAATTGGTCTATCAAGTAAACAAAGGGAAATTTTCTTTGTTGCAAATAATTAGGGATGTGTTGAACTTTGGGTACATTTGGAAAAAAAAAATAAACGACTTAAAAAAGAATGCGAATCGTTAGATTGTCATCCATTGCCAAAATAGCATGAATGCGGTCCCTTTGGTTCCTTGTCAATTAAACTGAGAGGCGTTTCTGTCTCCTTTTACACTTGAAGAGATGTATGCAAAAGTGATTGAAATATGTTATACATTTTTTGTCGTCAAAGCAGAGGCAAGACATTTCAGGTACATTTCATATAGAAACAATCATATAAATAAAACTCTCCTATCCTCACATAGGTGGCGAAAAAAAAACTTTTACCATGGTTTATGATAAACGGCGATTGTTTTCTTTGCTATTTTTGCATACAACCTTCAATTAAATTTTAATTCTAAATAGACACATAGAATGCCCGCTAAAATAGAATCTGGACTACCCAGCTGCTCAGTTTTTCTTTAAAAGGATGTTTGGTCCGATTAGGAGCTATATTGTTCCCAAGTGCTTTTCTGTCTATCTTCTATTCAAGTTTTTAAGATTCTTTAAATGCAATAATTTGCTGTGAAATGAATGTGTCAATAAAGACAAATGGACAATAAAGCTAGACCCTACCTCGTTTCCTTGCTTGATTGAATGACCCTTCAAATAAATGTCACAATGATGCCGGTCAATTACTTAATATCGACAACGACTCGATTTAATGGGACAGTAAAGTGAAAATTTGGTATTCCATACAATTTTTATTATGTTCTTATCAAAGCAAAATTTTGAAATTTTGTCCGCTTATAGGTGTATATATTAGGGATAAATTGTATAAATAGTATGCAATTTCCATATCCAAGATATGCACTGTGACAGGATCAACTTACATGGGGTTGTCAAAACAGTGACATGGGATAATGGTACAGGACGTTTTATATGCTAAACATATGATGATAACTTTGTAATAAGTGCATTGAATAGAAAACAATTTTACAAATGTTATAGATGTATTAACAGTTAATGTATTTTTCATATAGCTAACATATAATCAAAATAGATGTTCTATCAGCATAAGGCCCTTGATATGTTATGGAAAAGAATATATCAATTCATACAAAGGACCAGGTTTTCTTTGGTATATTCATCCAGCGCCTTTCTGATAGGACGGGGGTACGCCAAAAATTACCCTCGGCTTTCCTTAGATAAGTCACTTGATTCTTCAATAAATTGCAGCCTATACATGTAATTGATTATCGACAATTAGGCACAGATAAAGTTCACAACATAACGTTTATAAACTTGTCAAAATATCTTAACAATAATATCGTTATTAAACACTGCTTGAATTGTATCTAAATAATATTGATTCAACACGCTTTACTTAACAAAACACAAATTTCATCAAAGTTGATTATAGTAATACCTTACACTACGTAACTTGATGCATAAAGACTCATGAAGAAAAATACCTGAAGTTAAGGACGTGTTAAATCTACAATTATTTGGATAGGGAAGTGTATAGAGTCCTACCATAAGAGCAAAATAAACAAGTCTTTGTTATAGGGGTTATTTGTAGAAATAATAGGTTTAAGTTTTACGTTTTGATTATCAAAACTGTCTATAAACATTCCTTCTTTCATTGCTAGAATTTACCAACACATTTATAGCAATAATGTATGTGTATTTGTGTAAAATTGTACCTGTCCAATTATCCTAGGTCTGACATAATTACTACCCCATTTCATAAATCCATTGCGTAGTTTTATTTTGGAGTTTTTGCAATCACCACTTCAATCTGGGTATCCACTTCACTCCACTTAATTTTAGCGGGCCGTTCATGGCACGTGTTATACTACTCAGCTTTTTAGTAGTGCAAATTTGATATACCAAAGATGGGTGGGAAAAACTAGTGGGTTTATGTATATTAAGCTGTATTCAAAACATCAATATCAAAGTGCAAATATCGTGACGTTATACTAATTTATTATCCGGTACAAGTGGGCTTGATACTGACTCAAGGAACTGACTTTTGGTACGATCCATGTCTGTTCAAACTGAAGAGCAAAGAACGCAAAACTATCCATATTTTATCAAGGGAAGATGTTGCTTGATCACTATTTATTGAGTAAAAATGATTTCATTATTTTTCTGTTGTAAAAGAATACCATTTAAACAATCGCCACGTGAATTTTATCATTTGAAGATTTATCGGAATATCCTTGATTGTTTTCATTGCAAAATTTAAATTTCACTGATATAATAAGACTTTTAATTGTAATCAGAGACAACATCATAATAGTTGTTATGTACAAATTGTTATAATAAAACACATGTTGCATCATATTGAAAGTATAAAAAAACATTTAATGATACAATGTTACATAACAACGACTAGAACAATATATTTCTCTTGTCTTGATCGTCTTAATGTAATACTCATACTTTATTATTTCTGTAAATAAATTAAGTGATATTTAGATTTTGTTACTTTAATTACCACATTGGAAGGAGCATATATGCAAAGTTGTATCCTTATAAGACTTATACATGAAACAATGAATAAAACACAATGTTCAATTAGCAGTTCCGGATATCCGCATAATAGGTTTTGGCATCTACATTGTACCTATAGTAACCAAATCATTTATTCTCGTTGATCGTTCCAGGCATCCCTCTATCTTCTGTTATACGTTAGACCGCGCCTCAAGTGTTTCCGGTAATTGACCTAAGAACTTTTATTAATCACGACCTTTCGTTTTACGCCTAATACTTTTAGTGAACATATTACTTTATATGATACACGGTAGTAACATTATTTTTCCCTTCACATAACTTTAATGTTGAAGCGCTCACAGGCTGTTCAAATCACTGTTCATTAACAGATCAACACAAAATATCATTTAAACTAAACCCTGCATTTCATTTTGATCATTATGATAGATTATTATTATTCTTACACAACAATAATATCATTTTTTTTATTTTATAAAAGGATATTATTATGTATTTGTTATTATGTGTTTTTTCTGTTATCACAGCATTCGCTTGGTTTTTTTATTAACATGTTTAATATATGATAAAAATGCAATGGTACTTTTATAGATATATTGATAAAATAGTCATCCCACGTCCTTATGTTTTATACCATTCAAAACATGAAATAAATGTCAAAATTGATATATATGTTCAAGATATATACTTCAAACACTGTGTTGAAATCTTATCATCATCTCTTAGATATAAAATTAATTGTACCTTAATTGTATCGTATGCACAGGATTATGGATGATAAACAGAAATTACGTTTGAGCCATCCACATAGTGTAAAGCAATTCATATTTAATTGAACATAAACAACACAATTTATTACGACTCTCGTGTTTTGGAGTCCTTTTTTATTTGTTATCAGAAACACTGACAGAGGAAATGCATGCATTAAATGCGTACATTGAACAATAAAAATCGCGAAATTTATGATATAAAAAGTACAATGTACACATGCACAGTAGAAGTACAAAATCAATATACCGGAAAAATCCTTGAATATGAATTCAATTTCAAAAAAGGCAACATATGGTGAAAATGTCACCACCATGCAGCATCAATAAAAAAACTATTGGATTTCAATTTTAAGTTTACCGGTATCGATTTTTAAGGTATTGAAACAAATTTACTATTTAAATGCAATCTATTCTTCGTCAAAACAACGGTTAAATTTATATACAAGCATTGAAAATGTTTTGAGTGATTACGTTAATTGCTAATTAGCGATTGCTAATAACCATTCAAATTTTGTTGGAAAATTTGTATACAATTTTGTTCTTGTTTTCATTTGCAATTGATAATTGTTTAACAGTTTTTTAATAACTAATTATTATTTTATATTTTGAGTTGTCGATTAGTAATATATATATTAGTCGCTGAACCATCCTCATCATAAAATAGCTTAACATCAATACCTATATCATTGTATTAATGTAAAAGTCACACTCATTACATGATTTAATATAATACGTATAACACGTACATGGTTACAGACTTTACATAAATTGAATGTGCTTCTAGCAAATTACGATAGCACAATAAAAATAGATTCAATTAATTCCTGATTTTTTTAGAAATGTAGCTCGACAGATAATGGAAGGGTGAATATTCTGTAAAGATAAGATAACACATAAGAGACAGCTCAAGCATGCAATGAATCACATCTAAGTATACATAGACATATCGCCCAATTCAGCCTAAATACAAATAACAGTGAATTAAGCTTTGCGTGATTTTCAAAAAAAGCAACACCCAACTATTAAAAACATTTGCAGTATTTATAATAAATTCAATACCTATTTCAAGATACAATACATTTGTAACAGCTCAACAACACTTCTTCCATTTATTCTATCTTATAGGAATGTTTTGTTATGGACCACCTTTGTCCCATCTTTAGGTATACCCAATCAATGCAATATGTGTGTTTTATAATATTATAATAGATTGATCATGAATTTCCCATAAAGTGTAGAAAGATTAACCCGTGCGATGTTTCTGTCGTCTCACACACAATCAGTCGTCATGATGATTGTTTGATCAACCTTTTTTGCATCGCTCTACAATTGTCTACCCATAATATATCGAGTCAATAACGTGCGTAGCGTTCTGCTGTGTCAAATAGACAGAGGGAATTACATTGTGATCAAACATAACCGGATCAACCGATTCAACAGTAACTGCAGTCGACCGGTTTGGCGTTGACGATTTGGTTTCACTTGAACCTATATCCGGAATCTGTTTCTGGTTGTCATTAACAGGTACTAAATATGTATCTTGACTGTTTGACTCTGGGGTATCATTACACTCATTCTCACTGTGGATTGTTCCACTAAGATTACGTTCAATGCTATTTGGTCGTGTCAGATAAACAGATGAGATGGTATTTACATTAGGTAATCCATCATTGATAAGAACTGGTAGTTCCCTTGGTACTGAATCCCCTTCCATTCCCTCTGGAATCGAATCATAGGGATTCAGTTCATTCACATTTCGTCCTGTAAGATATACCGATGGAATTGTATTGGAATGTGGTACATTTAAATCTACCCTGATATTATCGTTTGACTGACTGTGCAACGGTTGCTCAACTATACTAGAGACTCGTGAATTTCGTTCACTCGGATCTGAGATCGATTCATATACATCCCGTTCAATCCCATTCGGTGTTGTTAGATAATCAGAAGGAATCGCATTCACATCTGGTCTCTGGTCTGATTTGTTTCTGCAAGCGGTGCATAAAAATGTTATTATTAAATATCATGATCTAATCATTGATAAGTGTAATGACTATCATTTTGTTAAATAACAAAGTACATTAAATTATTCCCAAAAATGCAAAGCGTAGTGAAGAGAACATTACTCACCGCATTAAGATACAGGCACAAACGCTTAGAAATCAACGTGACCACAATCACACCAGCAGTTGCTATAGAAATTGATACTGTGAGGGTGTTATCTGGAGTAAAATAAGGTAAAAGTAAATATATATACAACTGCAATTATTCAACATATGTTTTTTGTGGTTCGCGCAATAATATCAAGCAGTAAAAAAAATAACATAACACGTTTAGGAAAATGTATCTTACATATACAAGTAATTTCTTGATATGTATTATGAATGTTTATATGACATTATATATGAATGTATTTACCCGAATTATTCTGATCACCTTCAGTGCTTTCATCCGACTCATTGTCCTGCATAGGAGTCAAAGTTGAAGAAATAAAATCTTCTTGATTTGTGACTTCAAATGTAACCGTGTCCAAACTTGGCGTGGTTGATTGAATTTCACCCGATATTGCAGGGCTATTCGGAATATGTGCATGCGTTGATGATATCGGCTGTGCCGAAGTTGATGTAAGTGAGATTGGATTTGAACTGGTCGTCGAATCTGATATAACGGATGAGTCATTCAAACATATATAAATAGCACAATTGATTCGAAATCCATTAGCAGATGACACAACCTCCGTCAATGTATTACTCGAATCACTGAGGTTAAATCTTTGAACTGAGCTTCTACAAAATAGAAAACAATACCAAATATTAGCACATTTTCATGTCAAAATATCTCCGAATCAAAATATCACGGAATAGGTTTATAAAAAATCTTATGATGCATTTTCTATACGTATGATTGCATAGTTGTCTAATTGTTGTACATAAATAAATAGTCGCTATTAATTAATAAGATTTTCATACGAATCGGTAACCATTTGTTATTACATATACATTTTACTTATCTATAACGAATTGTAAAGTTTTAAAATTGTACACTTAAGGCTTTGGTAATTTATCGACGTGCTAAATACAACAAAAATATCTGAAAAAATTACCCTTGAAACAAAGCAGTCTCAGTTATATACATAGCGTCGTCATGTACTGAAATATCAGAACTTAAGTATCCGGGTCTATAGATTTCCTCTCTACGTTCACTTCCATCAAAGTTGATAGAACTTACTCTTTCTCGAAGCGAATCACACCAATAAAGTCGGTTTTCTAACGTGAACATAAATATTAAGATTATAGGAATTAATTGGTAATCATCTAATTTACTTTGCTCCATAGTTTGCCTGAAAGGCTAAAATTACATACTTGCATTGAGTTGTGCTGTGTTTATATGGTGCTGCTATAGATTTGATGGTGTTTTAAAATAAATAAATATGGCGTTCTGACTTTATCAATCTTTATGATTATATTTTGAGTCGGTGTTCCTATTAATATTTTTGAGTGCATCATTTATATATTTCTGTTATTTTGTCAGAGAAAACATTTGACTTATTCAACAATACATATCCCAAATAGACAAACCCAATGGGGAATTGATATTGCTACTCTGTAGAATTTGGATAATATCGCCATCATAATTAGTTTTCGCAATGTACCCGGCTTGGAGCAATAAATTCCAATTGGAATAATACAGTGTTCTGTAAATAAGAAATATTTGAATACTCAATACAAACCCGTACTTATACATGTCAAAATAAGACACAATTGCATTCAATAACAAAAGGTTATAAATCAACTAGTATTTTAGCAAACGAAACAAAAAAACACATCATAGTTTATGTTTATTGGTGTTTATCTCTGACCAAAAAATAGAACAGCAAATCTAAATAACCAATTAAAACACATCAATTTAAGCCTATTTCCATTTAAACGCAATTTTACCTTGTTGTAGAATCTAAAGTAACCCCAGCTGCAAGTTGTAAATCGTTCGAGCTATCGAGTATTGTCGTCATATTATTACCTAAGTAATCCATCCTTACAATTTTACTTTTGCCGCTATCCGTGTAAAATATGATTTTCAAGTGTGTGTCTATTGCTAACTTTTCGAGGGCTGCATCTAAGAAAAGAAAATGTGTTTTAATTATGTTGTTAATTGTATATTTAAGAACAATATATGTTACAAATACTAGGCATATTTTCTCATGCGATAATCAGAGAAACAATTTCTAAATGTGTATGTTATGTTTTGAATAAAAGAGTTTGAATATTTCATATAGGATAATATAAATGGACAACTACACATACGTACCAGAGGCTAGTTTAATAATGATTCCAGGTTGTTCGTAAGTTCTAATGTTCATTTTATAGATCCTATACTCATCGCTATCAACGAAAAACAATAATCCTTCATCTTTATCGAATGCAAATGAATTCACTTGTCCAAAGGTCATTTGTGATGAAAATAATTCATAATCTTGATGGCCTGTTGTTAGATCATGTTTTATAAGTGGACTGTTTTTCCCACCAAGGATAAGAGATGGGCGACATTCGTTGCTTACTAAAACCAATCAAAATATAATAAAACAAGATGTTGATAGTATTTTATATTGTATTATATTATATAACAGCTCAAACACCGGACTCACACTATAACCATATACCATCCACTTATATGGTCAACAAGAAGTCCGATATAATTTTGTTGATTGGGCTGTATCCAGATAAAACATAATACAAATTATTTTATCATATAAATGGTCATTCATTGTTTTATGTTGTTACATTTATTTCATAAGGGCGTTTTGTAAATAGAGAATAAAGGATATTTCAAAATTTGGTGTTTATAGGCTTATGTATAAATCTCGATTCAGAGCTCAAATCAGGGCTTGGTCTGAAAGCGGGCCTTTTGATTCATTTGCCTATCATTGTATTGAAATGTACAATTGTATTGAACATATTTTCTATCCCTGATTTAACAACTTTATCATTTCAAAGGCATTAACTTTATCATGACCTCACATTACTACACATTACTTTAGGGATTTTAACACGTTGCCTTGCACATTACCATCAATGTCGTGAGAGATTATTGAACTCAAATATGAATACAACACTGTTTTTGAATGATATACCGCAAAAGGCAACGCTAGATATATTCGAAACAACGTTTTTAATTCAGTTTAGATATGGGAGAATAAACATGAGTAAAAATACGGTTGCTTTAAAAAATGTCCGTATATTACCAGTATATCATAATCCGACAAAAAGTTATCTATTTGACAAAAGATATTTGTCAAATATATTTTAACTATTTGTTAAAGTTATAAAATAAATGACAATTTATAACAATATTTTGATTAACTTATTTACCTACCTTGAACTAGAGTTCCACAAATAAACATAATTAAAGCTATCACTTTTAAACGGTGCATACTTGATATCCGTATACTAATAACAATATTAATATAAGATAGCAGTAAAAATAAAATTGGAATTTACATTCCTTTTTTTATATTTGTTGTTAAGCGGTGACTTATTGAACTAGTTCTTATGGCTACACAAAAAAACACATCCACACTTAGTTCCTAACATGAAATTAAAATTGCGTTTTCATTCCTTACATATAGTTGAATGTTTGTTGAGCGGTGACTATTGAATTATTTATTCTTTCTTCTGTGTTATGCTACACAATAAAGAAACGGTTATGTGTAGTATGTGTCCCCTATTGTGTGCTCGGCAAACAAGGAAATGCTATTTGAAGTAGATATACTTGGTATAAGACATAAAGAATGAAGACTTATTACCTGTAGATATACTAGTATAATATTGATTCTAAAACGCAATGGTGAAATAAGTGGCCCAGAGTTTCAGTGGATTGACGATTGCCTTTTGTGGGTGTATTGGCTTTTAAGAACATAGAGAGTAAATTACGGAAATATGGAACGATATTCCATGGTATTTTGTGTTTGTGTACTTATTATTTATAGATTGAGATTTCTAAAGTAGAATAACATTGTCTGAAATGATATATGTATCAATAAATAATAATTATAAAGAAGGAACATGTTTTCGTTGGAAGGGTATTTTTATATCAAAGTTTGTTCACATTAATAGTTTTACGAGCATTATACAATTATGGAACGATAGAAATACTGTAATATTGTGATATAGGCGGAATGTGGTTCCATAATTCCGTAATTTCCTCTATGTACATAACATTAGAGTCGATGTTTGAATTGTAGATAGGAATGGTATATTTGTTCGTAATGTCTCAAGGCTACCTTAGAACTTCAAACAATCAAATAAACCGTAAATGTTTAAAACAGGTATTCAATATTTATAGTTATCCATTATAGATGCGATATTTGTTAAGATTATTTTTATATGTATTTATAAACGAACTTTGTATGGATCATCGTCATCTTAAATAAACCTGTCTTACTATTATTCACAGATATTTAATTGTTCCACTTGTATAACGTTCCAGCTGAACAGCTATGTAGACCAGTGCAATTTTATGTATGAACCTCCAAATCCATTATAGCATATATAACAAGTGTTCATGTAATTGTTTAAAACTATATCAATTATGAATTTTATGAAACATATAAAATTATATATCAAAACAAATCATGGGAAATATATTGAACAAAGTTTATGATGATTGGTCAATAAATCTGTCTTAAACTGCAAACATGTCGGAGTGTTTAGCCTAAACTTTTATTTTTGAAAAGCTTGAGCGTTAAGTAGTACATATGCACTTCATTTTGATTTATGAGATTGATCTTTTCATATACATATTAATGAGGTTTCGATTATTTACAAACAAAATCATCAAACAATGACATCACGTCTGATTTAAAGAATCATTGCATTATTTGGGTGACCAAATTCCCTGAAGAAAAATCTCTTTCGGACTTAATCCCAACTATTTGTACATCTAGGACAGAATACCTGAAACATGTTTGACGGGAAAAATGGTTGGCACAGCATGCCACTTTAGGAGACTTAATGACCGGAAACGCACGGCTACCGACGCCACATATGACTCAATGTGCTGTGATCATATTAAGATTCAATCCGCATCAATTTATGTTGGCGTTCAACAACGGAGCCGCCATGTAGGGTATTTCAGTTTGAAACCATCCAATATATAGTTAACTTTGCTTCAAATATAAAAAGATTTGTCTGGATGACTTGTAAGAATATACCACAACAAAAATCAATATTGACACCACTGAATGATTATGTCACAACAAGTAACTAACGATGTAGCTGGTATCTATTAATTTCTTTCTCGTGACGGCAAGAGCAAGGGGACGGAGTGATGTCACACCATTGTTCACAACAGTTGGTGTGCATTGTATACTTATGCTATTGAATACCAAGCACACGTGTCGCAATTACCTGTGTGGATGCACAACAATGAAAATCAATCGGAATTCCACTGAATAACTAAGCCATTACACTTGAGTGTGGTTTCAAAAAAAATAACATATCTCTATTTTTGTCATTATAACAAAATTATAGAGTAAAGGGCTTGGTTGTGGGCGATATATTAGCATCAAAAATATAATATCAATGCCAATTTAGAAATTAATTAATAAACTAATTTTATATAATTTTAAATATTTTTTTGATAGTTCTATTTAATTTTACAAATTAGCATTGGGGCCAAATAAATAGTTTTGATGCATGCACTGATCGCTATAGGAAGTACTAAATGGGATTTAATACACAGGTATTATTACTATTATTATTAAAGAGACTAAAGAGACTTACAGAAAACAGGGCGATTTAGTCAATCGTCTTAGAGATGAGGCTCGAAATGAATTTCTGTATAAACACGTTCTTGAATGCGGCCGCGACCAACGACGCTTTTCAACGTTATGGAATGCATTTCGGACTGGAACAAGAAGCCATCTACCCTCTCCTACGTACCAGGGGATGCCCTAGCATTAGTTTTTAGTGATTGTGTTCTTAGACAAAATTATCAAAATACGCAATGACATAGGACATGAGGATGTGATGCAGTCTTTTAATGGGATCAGGGACAAAAAATGTCCAGATCTATTAGATTACCATGAATATTTGCACCATTAATTTTCTCCTGCTACAGAAGATGACACCAAGCGGATGATTCTTGGTTCGCCTTGTTCAAGGTGTGAATTGGACAAGGTACCGACATGGCTTCCTTTTTTCTACAAAGCCTTACCAATATAGTCAAGCTATCTTTACAGAACGCATCTATTCCATCATTCCATCATTTCCCAAGCGTGCCATTGTCAAATCCTTGTTAAGAAGACCTATCTCGACCCGGGCGTTAAAAAGAAAATTACTGCCCTATTTCAAACCTTAGTTTCGTTTCTAAATTGATTAAACGCCTCGTAGCCAACCAAATCAATGCATATTTCAGCATTTACTCACTCCTGAACAAATACCGATATGCGTACGATATGTATCATATTATATTCCAAGGTAAATAACAAAGCACTTAAAGTGTAGAATTACCAATAATTGCACAACAGCATAAACAGCCAGTAATTACCAGATAAATTAATTGCTTCAATTGCCTTTAGGTCATTCGATAATCTTAGCTTAATCATCTAATAAAAATGATTTGGGTAATTGAGGAAACGGATACATGCCATTGACTTGTTAAAACGATAAAACGTGAATTTAAATTTAAAATACAAAATGGAAAGGGCGTTCATGCTCAGGATTATATTTTTCTTGTTGGGCATTGGTGCCGTGAACGCTATGCAAGTATTAGGCATAGATTATACCGTGATCAAGAGTGCAAAATGCGAATTTAATGTATCCGAGCATTTAACTACAAGTACTGCCATTAGATGTGCAATGGAATGTGGGAAAAGGATAGAATGCTCCTGCGTCAATTTCAAAAGACCACAATGTGAGATCTTGAATAACGACTCGGCCAATGGAGATTTAATGGCTGAAGAACAGGGCTGGAAGTGTATAAGTATGTATATGTATATACTTAAACATTTTAAGCTAAGATATATGTCATAAATATTAGGTAACAACTACCTCATGAATCACCTTATGTAATCTTGTGCTTCATCTGAACTTTTTCATTCGGTCCCGCCAACATCTCCTATATAATCGAATATTATGGTTTGAATCAACAACAAACATATTTGTTATGCTCCAATATGCTTATTTTAGCTCTTAAATTATCCTAATTAATCTAGACAATATGAACTAGTAAGTAGCATTTAGTTCATATCATTAGGTAGTACCTAAGCGGCCGCATGTAAACAATTTAGATACACTCTGTTATAAATGTTGTTTGTTTTTTAATGTATAGATATTAATTAGATAATAAAATGTAGTCATATGTCGAATGTATATATATATTTGACATGTAGCATATTATCAACAACAAAAAACAACTAAAAACATTTTAAGCATGGATTACAGATGATCAATTTTTGATTGTATAAAAACAGCAAAATAGGAGCTCGTATCATTTGATGTGACGTGGTCGAACTAATAACACGGTCTCAAATAAATGATTGCACGATCTTTATAAGCATAAGTATATGTCTTTAATCAAGCACGACAACCATAATTACTATCGGAATCTAGAGTCTTACTCGATATCAAACGACCAAAATAGATTATTTAAGAATTTATTTATCTTCATAATTTCTCGACAGTGTTTACCAAAGTTTCTTGACAATTTAATGTAGAAATCATGCATTTACAAGTTATATACTTATTTCATGACTCTGTAAATTCCCATCAGGAAAGCAACACATAGATTTTCGAGGGGAATTGACATAGTTCACTCCTCAAAAATGGTCGTATTGTTTTTATTCCTGGATCATTCCATCTAAATGTCAAATCAATTAAAATGAAAAAAATATAATAACATCCCCGAACGGGGCAAACTCAAATTGATTCAGGAAATTTATTTAGAATCCGTCAGCATTAATATAACTATTACTAACTAGAACTGTACTACCGCAAAATGGCCCGGGATTCATATAAACTAATCTAAATAGTTTATTCCACAGTTTTACCATTTTCAATGTCAGCAAAAGACGTACGTTCCAGCAAAAAAATTATAGACCTACATGTAGCTGAAAACATCAACAAATTATGTATATGTGTTTATTGCAACCACAATTATATGAATTTCCTATTTCATAATCTTTTTGTCATCTATCATTCATTAGATCTATCTTAAGTCTTAAGAAGTGTCTTTATTATGAGACATAAAAAAAATGTATATGGTTGATATCTTATTGAAGCTGTAATTCTGTATTCGAAATCGAAAAATGATGAGCAATATATTTGCGATTTGCTGCTTAACAATTCAAAATAAATAAATAAATAAACTTAAAATTATGCCAGAACCTAATAGAAAAATTGTATTTTCGTTTATGTATAATAATTTTACCGAATTCGGTTAACGCTATTACATATCGTTCATTTTACCATTTAATTCTTCACTTCTATTTGTATCTTTGAGTTTGCTGGATTGTCTTAGCACTTTGGTTTCCACCTGCTATTTAAGACGCCAATTGCCACTTGCTTCATGTATGACGTAACAATTATTTTGCGCAATGTAAAAAAGCGTCGATTGTTGTTACCATGCAAATTCTATTCGATTTCTTAAAATACGATTTTATCACTTTAACTGCATTTTTTATCTGTTTTTGTTTTGTTGTTGGTTGTTTGATTGCTATGACTAATGTTCTGAAATAGGTTAGATATCCAAATGACAGCTCTTAAGATTTCGAAGTGGAGCTTATCTTTTATCGCCCAATTCTTAGAATTAAAAAGTGTATAAAAATTATATTAACGCACACTACTTATAAATTATCTTATGACTTGAGAATTTAGCTAAAACAACGCATTTGTGAAACAATAATAATGTGATACTGTTAATATCTCCACATCTTGCATATATTTGATAGAAACATATACGTGAAATTTATTGCGAAAAACTACATAATCACCATGTGGTAATTGCCCACGCTCAACCGGAAGTAAATTTTAGCAGTAATAGGATTGGTACCCGAAAACATGTGAATTTTATAAAGGCACGGTGAACGCTGCGCGTTCATCCGTGCCGATAATAAATGGAATACACTTAAATAGTGTTTTCTGCATAATATCCGTTTTAGTATCTAAAATTAAATCTTATGTGCTTTTAAAATCAAATACTTTATCAACACTTTAGAAAACTACCTACCAACATATCGAATTTAATATAAACACAATTTTCGCATATTTTTAAAAAAAACATAAATTGATTAAAAACGTAAGCGACATGAATACAATCTCAATAGTTTGGTTTTTGGGTAGTAATACTGTGCCGAAAGCTGACAATATATTAAAAAATCAAACTTGTAAAAAACACATCAGAATAAATATGTTAAATAATTAAGGTTGTTATTCTTTTATCAACGGATATTATTTGAGTGTTTTATGTATGTAGTTTGCGAAGCAAGTTTCGTAATATGGGAATGTTACTTTCTTTAAACCATCAAACGGCCATTTTAGCAATGCGTCATCCCTGTTATCACTCTATTCTACGAATAAATATTTATATATTATTCACTTTACTTTCCAGGTGAATTCAATGAATGTGAGTCGCTCCCCTGCATCAATGGACATTGCACTGATAGGAGAAATGATTACACATGCGACTGTTTTCCGGGATATGACGGTGTCAACTGTGAAGGTGGATCAGACGTGTGATAAATAATAATACTGATAATAATAGGTTTCTGAATAGCAATTGTTCATGTCTAGTACTTACTCAGGCCGCTTTACAAAACGCTATTACAATGTTATACTCATTTCAATGACCGATCATTATCGAGGACCGCCTCGTTTTATGACAGATACATATAGTGGTGTTTTTTATGAAATCCTAAACTAAATATAGCTGTCACATGTGGCACATACAATATTGATCACTAATCTAGCTATGCGGTATATTATGAATGTATCATATAACAAGACCGTTGTGAACCATAGAAGGTAGCTAAAAAATCTATATCTGCGCGAGCCGAGCTCAGTGCCACCGATTCAATACATTCTTATTGTATTACGCACACAGTAGTGCATATCATACACCGTTGTATGAAACCGTAAAATGTGATATATAAATATTTTATTTTCAAACAGAATGTCACTGCTTTAGGGAGCAAATACACTTTATCGTGTTCTATACCTTGTGACAGAGATGGTCGCGTAACTGCGGATGATGCATTTCGCTTATTCTTAGAAAATACATGATGTTATCTTTGTACTAATTATAATGTTATTATTTTATCTTAGTACACATTGGAAGGATTTTGTTTTCAGATCAAATCGATGAGTGTGAGTCTTCCCCCTGTCTTAATGGGCAATGCGTGGACAATGTCGATGGATACATTTGTAATTGTGGTGTTGGTTATCAAGGAACAAACTGTGATGGTTTGTAAATGACATTTCACATATTGACTTAAAGAGCTAAATATTTATACCAATTGTATGATAACATTTTCCGCAAATACTAACATAAAATGTAATTAACCATAGTTGCAGATCAAATCAATGAGTGTGAGTCTTCCCCCTGCCTCAATGGACAATGCATGGACATTTGTAATTGTGACGCGGGCTATCAAGGACCAAACTGCGATGGTTAGTTGATAACAATCTACATATTGGCTAAAAGAGCATATATTATCAACTTCGCAAACATATTCGCCTCAATTTCATAGTTTGTGCTTCAATACTAATAATAGGTTTTGTCCTTCTGATGCATAGTTCACATAGTAATGTACCATTTTTATTTTTTTCCTATATGCTATTTGCATGAATCACATCATATAATATAATTGCATTATATTTTTACATTAGCATTCAACTTTATATTTTAAATTATCTAATGAATCCACTAGCATTAAATTAGTGCATTTATTTATAAAATCGTATTCGTTTTGATGTATGTTGTCATTATGGTGTTGCCTTTCATAGAATCTATATGGCAAATACATATAGTATTCAAGTCTCGATATCATCATTTACATTTATAATCGGGTTAATTATAACTCAAATAAATAGTGTGAATAAGCATGTTATGATTATAGTCATGTTATTAGCAACTGCTATGATGAAAAAATAGCTGTTTGCAAAGTACAAATTAAGTTTTGATTGATTTGAACAATGGCTTCATTAAGTATGACTTAACTATGTTTCAGAGCCGGTTTTCTGTAATGTAACATTGCTGAGCTCAGACAGAGGCGATCCGGATTATGATAACACCGCAATTGGAATCGAATACAACCAATCACGACTTAAAATGAGAGATGTCGGCCACGTGCGAGGAATCTTTATCGTTGAGTTTGACCTGTTTGCATGCACCGTTTTGGTATGTTATTATCTGCTGAGAAATGTGGTAAACGTCTTTAAATAAACTGTATTGCATATATTGTTTTGATAATGATATATCTGATGTATTAGACGTCTCGTGTTTTGTTTATAAAAGGACAACACATTGAGAGGCGTTTTATTTTTTAGAATAATCAGTGTGTATATGTTTATGTAAATAAGTGTTAAGGTTATTAATAGGACACAATTTGATGCTTAAATATACAAGTCTCAATATATACAAATATTAAATCTTTCATAATATAGTTCAACCTGTTTGAAAATTTTACTTGAATGTATGTTGATGGTCTCAACTCTCAAGTTGATCTATTTCAAAGCCTTTTGTTCTTAAACAATAACATACATATGCACAATTCAGGAAAACCTGACAACATTTAAAAGCATGCGAACATCTTATAAGATACTAAACTTAATTAGAAAACATAGCTTTTATAAATATATGTAATATAAACGTTTTTAAAACCTCCATCGTTCCAATTGTATTCGTTTGATTTTAGAATGCGAGCGTTTTTGACACATACAATAGACAGAGTGAAGACACCAATATGTTTGTTGATCACATGGCAAACATTCCACCCGAAACAACAGTTTTTCTTATGACAGGTTAGTTTTATAGTTGTTCATTGAAAAGTGTTGAGATATAGCAATCATATGTGGAATATGTCTAAATAGCAACAGGTTTCATAACATTCACTATTGAAAATTTTGCGACCCCAAGGCTCTTTGTTGACATTGACTGTAGAAAAAAACAGATGTCAACATACGCGGATTTCACAGATTGACTCCAAGATATATAACCTTCTAAAATCGAAAAGAAACCCTTTAGTTTGAAAAATAAATATTTGATTACTCTAATAACCTTTTTTATTGTGGATAATATTAACATGTCTACAAAAAGGGGTCTGGTAGTCCAAATACTTTATTGGCTTACTAGCCGATGTAATGTTGAATTGGTAACACTTGGCTCGTGTAAGACATCATTGTATTTTCAGCTTCCTCCAAGGATAACAACGGTCATGTAACATGACACAGTGTGTTATAAATATAGATAAAGAATTCATATTAGCAGCCCTTGTAACATCATGGGTTAGCAAGGGTTTTGATAATAAATCACCAATATAGGTATATGCCTACTACTATAATTAATAATATTATGCTTATTAGTCTCAATAACTTTTATAATGAGAGCTTATTGGTGATATATATAAACATTTATTATTTATAGGATATCAATTATTGATCATTTTACGTGCGTACCCAATTGGTATTAGCTATTTATCCTTAAATATCAATATTTAACTACAGGCGATGAATACACTCATAACCTAAATGACTCCGCAAGAGAAATGTTGTCAAACATGGGATCACCAACTTCATTGGTGTATAGATCTTCACTGGCCATAGGTGCAACAAAAAAGGACGACGGACTATTTTGCACGATCGCTTCTGCGTATAATGGAAGAAACGAGGGACCTACAATGATTGACATAACAGTGAATATGTCTCTTGAAAGTGGGTGTCTGCCGTAAATAAGTCTACATCGTAACCCTTTCATTTGAGTTTCTAAGAAATACTTATTTAGTTTTTTTCAATCAAATTATTATATATTATTATATATTTTGTCTGAAAAACATAGGTCATGTAGATCAGGCTTTTATATATTCTGACCTTTCATAACAATTCATAGTTTATTTCACAACTGTCTGGCTAAATTACATCAATTGATTAAAACAAAACAGACACACTGGAAAACACACTGAAATAAACGCGTTCGATATCAAAAGTAAATATATAGGTGATTTCAGACAAACTTGATTCATATTCGTTGAAACCAATACTGTTAAATCTAATGATTTAACCATTATCCCAGCAATCTAAAAAATAACTAAATCGGGCTTATTCAAATGGACTTTCAAATGGATACAAGTTTTTTCGTCATATATTAAAATTTGACATCTCAAATTGTGTCCTGTAGACGGGATTTATGTAAAGAATGAAAGGGATGGATTTTGGTTAAAAACTCTAAAATGAATGTAAATAGTATGTTAAATCGACAAACAACCAGCACGTGAGAAGTTTAATTTAAATTTGAACCCTAACAAACATATAAAATAAAATAAGAAAAATCAGTAAGATTCAATTAACTTGTTGGTATATATATTTATGCATTTGGTATATACATATTATGTATAAGAAATAGTTCTTTTAACATATAGCTTATATTTATATTTTGCGCGGGACCTAGAACTTGAACCTTTACATAACTGATATAATTCAGAACAAAACTTTCTAAAACACCCAAATTCAATAATACTTTAATACGATCTGCCTCTAATTAGGCATTAGAAATTACCCATGGTAAAACTGTTATCTTTTTTTCTTTTAACGTGACAAAGCAATATCGAAGAAAAAAGAAATAAGCAGAGATAAAAACAAATATATTTATATAACTTATTTAATTGCATTGTTTGTTAATACAATACGCCTTCTCTTTTTATTTAATTTTGCCTCTTTATAAGCCTGAACTAGTTATATAATCTTTACGCGTTGTTTTTGTTATGAATTCGTAAAATAAAATATCTAAGCTATTTTATACAGCGTCCAGGCCACCAAATGTGAAGTTTTATTTGAATTGATTAATTTATGATGTTTTTGATATATTTTTTATCCATATTAAATTAAACTCATGTGAGTTACTGAAGAGATTATGTCCTGTATAAAAAGGGATTAAAGTTTAATTAGGTTTTCAAGCATACGTTATCTCGAAGGAGTAATAGCCAAATTTGTAAAACAAATATAAGTAAATTCGCTGTTTATCTTTGAGCAAGACAGCCTAAATAATATTAGATTAGATAAATGCTTTAATTAAACACTATCTTTGCTATTAATAACTTATTCGTGTTCGAAGCAGAACGATTATTTTAAAATAAAGATGTGTTGTCGATATAGGCTTTTTTCTTACATTCTTACCTATATAGTGTATATTTGTTGGTTGTTTAATGAAACATAATATCATATGTCCATTGGTTTTCCAGCAAAATACATTTAAGACTAAAATATTGAAATGTTAAATGTGATGTTATATATATTTTGAAGTCCATCATATTGGAGGATTTGTTATCTCATTTATGTTTATGTTTCCCATGTTCATAAGTATATAATATGAATAATACCTATATGTCTTAAATGATTATAAAACAATTGCCTTAAAGCTCCGCTACAAATTTCAGAAAATATATATATATTTTTAATATATATATGGGTATTTAATAACACTCATTGAAAACGCTGAATTATGCTAAATACCAAGCGCAATGTATGAATATAGTTGGAAAAAGATTAATTATTAAAGTAATTGATGTAATTTGTTTTGTGATATATCATGTTTAAATTTATCTTATTTCAAAACAATATTTGATAAGACGCTTTCTTCTTTAAATTACAACATAAACTGTTTTGTAATTATCCTAGAATTACATTCTCTGATATTTGTTTTGAGCGTTGTATTTGCATATTATATACATATTTGAATTTATATTCTATATTTATGTTAAAACCATAATGTGTGCAAATAAGGGAAACTACCGTGATCACAAAGATTTGATATGGATTTGAGGAGTTTTCTAATTATATATAATATTTATAAATTATATAATTCCTACAAAATGCAACACATAAAAAGGTTCTACATTTTAAAAAAAGGCCTTAAATGGCTCTTTATGAACTGCGTTGTTGATAATATTGAAGAATTTTGCATACTATTTTACAAGATGATTCGCAATAGTTTTAAATTAAAATTTCAAAAAAAATAGAAACACATTAGGACTAATTCAATAACTATTTGAAATCGAGCTATATTAGACAGTGTATTGTGAATAAAATGTTTGTGCTAATTAATTCTTGTCATTTCGAGTTCTTAAAGCTGCACAATTCAAACGCATAATCAATAAACCATTTTATGGATATTTTAGTTCCGGATGACTAGACTTATAACATATGTTTTCCAGCATTTTTCAGAGCAGTTGATTTGTAAGAGCTGTGGCGCAATCATTATTTTGTATTCAATTATTTTTTTAAGCTGTAAGGTGTATGACTTACATATATGTTGTAAAAGTTATGCTATCGGTTTATTTAATGAAGCGTTCATATTGTTTTGAGCAGTGTAATACATTTTAACAGAAAACGCTGATTTTTGGTCAGTATTTTTTTCTTTAACATAAAATGGTTTCTTGATGGAAACAATATATATTAATATAAAATGACAAGATTAAATGTTTTAAAATGCATTATTTTATCCCCAGCCGAGACCTAGGGGTTTGGATGGAGCATTGAAAGGGGTTGAGGTTTTATACCAACAATTATATACCAACATGTAAAAGCCTAGCACAAGTAGTACTCAATAAGGAATATGTAAAAGCAACAAGTTGGATATTCGACTTGGTTTATCTTTGATTAATTAAATTATTATGGCTTAATGGCCTAATGATATGGTTTTAAAGCCAAATGTGTTAAAGTTGACCATTTGTATCTTTTAAGGGATAATTTGACGCACATTATCAATATAAAACAAATGCGTCTACCAACAATTAATAAATAAACGTGAATATTTAATTCTAATTATTCAGCATATTGTATAAACTGTTTTCCTTAGCTTTATAAACTAAATTAAGGGCTGACTATAAGATATGTCAATAAGTTACAAATTAAAATTAAGATTAAAATGGTAATCCTACACCCTAAGATGTATAAATCAAGATACAGTACATAATTTCGTTTCACCTTGACCAGGTCAGTAGAATCAAGATGCCAACTTAAAGAGGTTTTGACAATTCGCTTTAGCGTTATTAAATCGTTTATTCAAATATGATATAATATGTAGTCAAAAATAATATAGTATGTAAAGTATGCACACATAACGGTATCTAATTAGAAAACTCCAAAGTATTTAAATATATATAAGGTCAGTAATAAAGGTGAAGAATGAGTGTTTTAGAGACGAGCTTTGCACATCCAAAGGAAGTTTAGTTTATATGAATCACATATGAATACTAATGAGTGTTTTAGAAAAAATAAACATTTTCCTATGAAAACATATAAACATTATTTCAAAACTTTCATAAAGTTGTAAAATATGAGCCTATACTTGCAATACAAATCTGCAAACTTTGTTTTTTAAACAAACCATGGAAATAAGAACTATTAACAATGTCGGTTTTCATAATCACACAAATGACTTGCTTATGCAGTGTAAATTACCCAAATTCGCTAAAATAGAAAATCAAAAACTGCTTGCGTACTATAATTCTCGGCCGGTTTAATTTTCGGGATAAAAGTTATTTTTTAGAAAAACTGGTAAGCCCATCAAGCTAAAGTGTATCAGAATGCGTTCATAATTTGAGGGTGCAATACACATTTATTTTATATTGCATTCTGCCTTGCACAAATAGGTGTAACCTCTACGAAAATTAGGTATTTTCTATTGGACTTAGCCTAAAAAGCCGTGAACCAAGATCATAAATGTTTGTTTAATTATACAATAATCTGCGAAAATTGAACTTTAAGTGCAAACATCATAATAATAATGCATATTTGAATATATGGAGACATTTTTTTCCCAAATTGGAAGCCAAATAAAAATTATCGTATGTTAAGTCGAATTGTGTATCAGTAGTTGGTGTAAAAATTCCCTCCCATTTTATTTTGTTTTATATCCATATTGTGAAATAAGAATAAATCAATAAATATATGTTTATGCAACAATCTATTTGTGATAATAATACTTTGCAATGTTTGTTAAGATTGAGTGCATTTGTTATGATAACGTTGATAAGTCGTGACTGAAAACGGTTTTTAAAGTATAGTCAACATTCTAATTAAGTATAACAATATTAACTTTATACTTGTTTTTTTCCTTTTCATATCATATTATTGCCGTAAAAATGTACGTGTTAATATTTTTTATCAGATGTTCGTATATGTACTCAGATGGTTCACTGACGAAATAACGATGGTTTAATGAAGATATATTAAATTGTGTATGATGTCGCTGTTTACTAATTACAATTGGGAAATGAGTACAGCTGTAATGACAATATTTGGACAACATATATGTTAATATAAACATTATCCAGTTAAACAGATAACAAACTCAATTCGATCGTATTTGTTTATATTAAGAAATCCACAATTAGCAACAATCAATATATTTTTATAAACATTCAAACACTCTAGTCTTGGCATTTAGATGAATGTCCGATGCAAAGGTAACGACAAGACATGCGCATGCTTTAAAACACTGAAAAAAATCTTTCAATTAATAAAATGTGAATAAAAAACGGGAAATAATATATAAACAAAAGACATCAGATTGAAGGTAATTGAAATATGTTTTATTCTATACGTCAACCGTATTTACAACGGCTTACCCAGCATAATCAAATGTTTTACCAAGACCTAGTATATTTTATTGTTCATGCATGTTCCTACATTAATACAATTTTACTCTCCAGTAAGCAAAACCTTAAATGTCTTGAGAGTATGTATTATAAATTGCCTTACCTCATTACAGGATTCACGATATATTTATATATACAGTGTCTATCAATAATAAACGTGGTCATCAAAAACAGTGCGACTGATATTATCTATACCTTGTGTTGAATGATTTGATTTGAATGAGCAGGCTGCACCTGCATCTAAATACGGAATAATAGGGCTTGTGGTGTTATTAACAGGTACTAAATATGTTTAATGACTCTTCACATCGCTTGTATCCGTTAGATAAACTGATGGTATTGTGCCTTTATCGAGTTGCAGCCACTCTGACTTAATATTTTGACAATCCGTGTTTGGATCGTGTGGTATTGTCAAACCGTTTGGTATCACATTGCTTTGGTTTTCACCGTCGTTTGTTCTATTTGGAATGTATTCATTATTATATGGCTGCGTCAGATACACAGATGAGATGGTATTTACATTCGGAAATTCATCATTGATTTTCGGTAGCTCCCTTGGTATTGAATCCATTTCTGTGCTCTCTTGGATCGAATAAAAATAATTCAGTTCATGTCCATTGGGCCTAGTAAGATATACAGATATGAAACATTCGTGTTAGATTCTGGTACATTACATCCTTATCCACCATTACCGTTTGACAGACTTTGCAATTGTTCCCATTAACTGGTAAATTTCGTTCAGTCTGTTCTGAGAGTGTTTCATATACATTCCGTTCAATCTCATTGATGCCTGTTAGATAATCGGAAGGAATTACATTCAAATCTAGTCTCTGGCCAGATTTCTTCTTTCCAGATAACAGCCTAACAGTATCAATAGCTATAGATTTTATGAAACTTATACTCATCAACGTCAATAATGAACAATAATAGAACATGTTTGATGAAAATTATTCTTGCTGGCCTGTCGTTACATCATGTTTAATCAGTGGACTGTTTTCCCTCCAAGAACAAAACAAGGGCGTCACTCAGTGGTTGCTTGAACCAAAAAATACATCAAACATAAAAACAATAGATTACCATATTTTTACTTAACTGGTGCGTGGTCTAGTTCCATAACCAAACAAGCTACATATATTTAGTTTACTATGTTGCTAGTGCTAACTTAAATTGATATACTTGCAATTTATATCCTACAAACATTTAATTATTGGACACGTGTGTAAAAATATAGACATTTAAAATAAAATAGTTTTTTAAATTAATGCTTCACTAACCTTGAACTAGAGTTCCAGAAAAAACATACAATTATAGCTAGTTCATGCTAAATATCCGTGCAATACTAATTACACCAATTATTAAATGTGTGTACGCCTCTACATTAGGATATTATTTGCATGTTGATAAGCGGTGACTTATCCAACTACTTTTTCATGGCAAAACATTAACCACATATAGCTGCGCATGGCACATGTAATTTTTAACATAAACGACCTAAACTTGGTATTATGATAGCTTAAGCTTCCAGTAATTGTTTGCGCGTAAAAATATGAAAACAAATGTGACAGTTGTAAAAGTATTGACCAAAATAATTATTCATCCACAGTTTTATATCGTGTGATAATCAGACATAAATTTGAATGAGGAGTAATTTTGGAAAACAATATGTTTTTGTTGAGATATAAATCAAATATTTCCTGGCTGAGGATGGTATTCAGTGCTAAAGCCTCTTTGTTTGATGCATTATTAAACATTAGAAACAGAAAGACTGAAATTTAAGTCGGTTTCCATTTAGATTTCAAAAGTTATCTGAAAAAAAAGATTGATGACAGATCTAAACAAATTTGTCAAAAATATCGAATATGAATTATAGATTTTATAGAAAAACGGGTCGAGATGGATGATTTTGCCAAGCTCATATTTGACATAAGCATGGTCAAGTTTATAAAGTAGACACCTCATTCATGTATAAATTAGAATATAACACAGTGTAATCATATTCATTTTATTTCAGATCTTAACATCTCAATGTATAAAAAACATTGCATTATATTCTACAAATGCATATCTATATAAACAATAAAATGTGTGTTTTGCCATGCACATTATTATCAAATATTTATTATTCACTTGAACAAAAGTTGCTGTAGTTGTTTGAAATAAATGCAGTTCAAAATTTAGAGACGACTCATATATTCTACAATACATGGTTTATAGCCTGATTAGGAAAGGCCTGTATGTACGAATTTTCTCTTCTATCACCATCGATTTTTGTGTTTGGCAAATGTCGCTCATAGTTATTTCTTTGCATATCCCTTTCATTTATTTCTTGATACACTTGATCGTATTCTCCATCAGTTCTTGGAGGTTCCTTTGTAAGGTCTGTATATGCGTTTTCATTATAAAGGTCAGATTCCGCCCGATTCTGTGTTGACTCATAATGGGTATTCATTTCGCTCTGTGGTTCACTGGTTTGATGATTAAGGGACAGTGCAGTGCCACGAATAGGTTGATTTTGTTCAGTACCTTTGCTGAAAAGATAAAATAAAAAGGACATTTTTAATCCACATATCACTTTAATGATAAGTCGTTGTAATATGTTAGAATATGCTAGAGTGCATAATATGACCCAAATATGACAACTACAAGTAACTATATATATACTTCAATGTACTTCAATAACATAATATTATTTCGATATATGCATATTGTAAAGGATTCAGCGCCACTGGATCGGAAAAAAAAACCGAAAACGTTTAACAAAATAACATTATACCATATGCATCTAATTATAGTGCAAAATATCATGGCTTCCTTTATAAGAATGTGACGATTGGATAACATTACTTATATTATGTTAAAAGAAATACTTGATTACCGTTTTCTGCGTCGGCACATGAAGCACGTGACACTCACAATAAGAACCATGGTAACAAGTGAACCTGCTATAATTCCAATGATAATGACGATTGAATCGCTTTCTGTGGAAATATAGAAATGCCCATCTTAAAAGTATGTGTCAATCATATATATTTTACATGATATATTTTCGTTTAGGGCACATATACCCACCCTATGGTGATAAAACTTGCCCTAAACAAAACATGTGGTGGTCTGGTTATAAATATATTTTCAGAGACATAGCGAGCATCAACAAGGGAATAAACTCAAGAAAAAATGTATTCAAAACACATATATATGGGCAGAAAAATACAATATTTATGCTCTATATGAGTACTTTATTCCTTTATATAAAATCAAATATTCAACCGTTCTCGTTTGATCCTCCTTTTATACGTAACGCCGTCGTTACTGCAACCGTAGAGTCTGAAGACCGATCACTTGGCTGGTCTCCCATAAATGGCGCAACAGTGGACGTTGCTGATACTGTAGAAGAACCTGCAGCATGTAGGTTGGATGTTGTTGTTGTTAATGACCACATTGGTAATTGTGACGTTTGTGATGATGACGTCACGGTTGATGATGACGTAATAATTGTTGATGACGTAATTGTTGTTGATGACGTGATTGTTGGTGACGTTATTGTTGATGTCATTGTAGTTGATGACGTAATCGATGACGTCATTGTGGGATCCGGGAAACACACGCTTGCTAGCGCATGCATTTTGATTGGGGCATAGATTATGCTTGATAGATTGCTCCCTACTGTTGTTTGTGTTTCCAATACCTCACTGCAATATAAGATATACATGTTAATCATAACATATTATCATAACTATTATATAACATTATTGTTGTATAAGATGCAAAAAAATAATAATTCTATTCCATTTGGAACTTTGGTCGAGCCCTTGGTATTATTAAACATCAATAGATAATAGTTCACAATATGTAAAATGCTCACTGATTTACTACAACACTGAATGATTATATATTTTGTGTTAATTGAGCTTTAACCCTATCTAGTATAGATAAACATTATCAATATAACAAACCTTCTATCGGGATCGGATGTGACCATATATAACGTCTCGTGGACTAAAATGATGTCATAAAATCGACTCCCCCTTTTTGAGGCTACCAATCGACGGTCTGTTCCATCACGATTTATGCTGCTGATGGTCCCGAGAACACCATCACACCAGTATATCCGCCCAACTGCATTATAATAGGGAACAGCAATTGGATTCAACAATTTATAGTACTTTTGAATTAAATATCCAGTTCTTAGCACGTGCTTGTTTACTTTTCAGCCTGTTTCGATTTCTAAGCTTTAAGGCACGATAACGGTATGACTAAATATCATGCTTTTGCTATGATTACATACATCTTAAAGTGATATAAAAATTGAAACAATGCTTGGAATACATTGTGAACGTAGAAAGCTGATCTAAATTTATTCAATGATGGGGTCATTTTCATTTCATTTTCGGGATAAACGAAAAATTTACTCTCTCAAAAGGGTAAATCTGGGACAACTCCAGTTTTATATCTCACTAAAATAAATGCATGAGAGGCGCCATTTGCAAGCTGTTCATATAGGAGGGAGGGGTTGAAAAATACAGTGGAGGGGTAATATTTTGGTTATCCCAAAAAAAATATATTATCATTTTATTGACAAATATTACTGGATTTAAACCAGAATCCGCATTTCGGGAGCGGTTATTTCTCTGTTTAATCCGAAAATAATGTTTATT
>LQRL01010111.1:0-15337 GCA_001703475.1 Hydroides elegans | reverse complement strand
TAATGCTAGTTGCATGAGCTCACCCTGGCCCAATGGTGTAGGCGTTAGCTTGCGGTGCCAGAGGTCCCGCGTTCGAGCCTCGTCTAGGCTTGATTTTTTTATTTCTTTACAATTTTTGTATGAAATATCAAATAAATAATGATTTATTTATAACATACATTGATAATTGCTATTGCTTGTGAATGAAATACTGATTATCAAGTTTAAAACAATGCCTACTCTTCCGCCTTGACAACTTGACAACCGCACAAAAATGTCACAAAAACACGTTTTTATTCATCATACGTAAATACTTTGTAAATAAATCTTTTAGTTATTATCAAAATATATCATCAGTTGTAATTTAAAGGCTGTTTGATGACAGAAACATTTTTTTTTTTCATAACACCTTTATCCGGTTTCGAACCTGGGCACCCGTTGCATCTCTAAAATTCGAGGAAATTAGCCATCTACATGTGTTGCAAATCGAGCTCAATGATCACATTTCTATTATGATATTAGTAAAATTATGAATAAATCATAAATTATATAGAATAATCTTGTCATGTTTCAAATTTTATATGTTTTCGTCCAAAAATAAATGAGTTATTGATGATCAAAAAATGTAAACAAACGTTGTTAAGTGCGAATGACGCAAAAAACATGCTTGTCCAACGCTCTAACCGACTGAGCTAACACGGGTGGCTGCTTCGGGATAGCGAAATTAGTATATTTAAATCGATTTTCTTTCATCGAAGATATGTAATAAAAGGAACACGCCACTCGATTATATATTGAAGGGAATTATACCACTCTGTCAGCCAAATCTAAACTCACCCTTCGGGTTCGTTTAGATTTGGCTGACAGAGTGTTATAATTCCCTTCAATATATAATCTCGTGACGTATTCCCATTTTATCAACATAGAGATACAGTTCAAAGACGAAACGTTCCGTTTTCATGACATGATGCTATATTATAGTCAAACGATGCCAAATGTGAAGGTGTTCATGCGAAAAGGTTTGGACTCTGAATATTGTCAAAGAAAACTCAAATTATAACATGACACGATATTCATGTCATTAGGAAAACTTGAGCATTTACGTCAATCGTAAGCAATAATCACAAATGTATGTTTGAAACCTGACAACATATTGAGCAAAATTAGTGACTGTAAATAAATATTGTGTTCGGGACCCATTTGACAAAAAGAAGAAGAAAATAAAATTCACGTATTAGACCCTGCTTACATACAATGAGAGATTGTCGTCGCCACTTGCGATTTTCACTGTTTTCTTTGTAGGACTTCGAAATTATTTTGAAGGAAAAATCCTGTCGCTGCTTGCGATTTGAAACAAAAGTGTGATTACATATGAGCGATTTACAAAACCGGCGTAAATAAATGCTATATTTTTTAAAGAATTCATCGCTTGTTTGACGCTAAGCGCGATTATTGTCGCAATTGGCGATTATTGACTCAAGTGGCTATCATTGTCGTAAGGAGCAAGGAGTGTCAACCAATGCAATGTAAAATGAAAGGGAAAATATTGAAATCACAGGATAAATATTCTATGTTGTCACTAAAATCGCTGCTAGCGGTTTTATGTAAGCAGGGCCCTAGAGTCTACAAATGCATGTAAATCTTCAAATATTATTTTCATTGGCACAAATATTTTCTAGGGAAATATTAGATTCTTTTCAAGAATAAGATACCAAACAGCCTCCGAGCGTGTACTATAATTAGTTTAATGAGAACATTTGAATCGTTTATAGCAATTCAGACTAGTACCATTAGGTTCATCAACTTTAGCGTTCAGAAAAAGGAAACATAACTCATATGATGTATTAGTGCATACTATGAGCATCACTTATAACATCCCACACGGCAAGACGTCCACGGACGTTGAGCGGACGCCCTACTTTTGGCCAGTATCAAAGTTTTCCGGACGTCTTTATTCGTCGCGGACGTAGAAAAGACGTTTCATCGACGTCGCGTATGAGTCGGTCGTACAAACTACGTTCTATGGACGCCGGGACGTCGAAAGACGTCCGGAAAACTTTCATATAGGCACAAAGGAGGTCGTCTTCTCGACGTCATATCCGAATGCGACGTACTATGGACGACCCTTGCCGAGTGTGATGCTTTCACTAAATAGAAGAGCACCTCATGAGCTGATCCTTGCAAAAGGTGTTCTCCAGCAAATCCAACTGGCTCGGAAATGTTGAGAAAAAAACTGGAAAAAAAATGAAAAGGAACATCTTTTAAATAATTTATATTATTTTTCGTAAGAACTAATGTGAGAAGCTATTTGAATATTGATGAGTATTGTTTCACCTTTCTATATGTAATCAAATGCTGATATTTCCTTTGACCTGTTCATTTTCGGCTCTAAGCTAGCTATAAAAAGGAGATAAGCTCAACTGCCTTGGAAAATAGAACACTTTTTCGCAAGTTTGAATGTTCAAAAATGATTATCTAGGCGATATTTGTGTATTCATTTGTATTACAATGTTCCGTATGTGTCGGCATAGAAATAACCAGTTGTCTTACAAAATTAAACACAGTTTCTCAAGCAAATGTTTTATTATTTACAAAGTTACAACCCTTGTGTGATACAAAATAAAAGAGAATTTGAGTTGAACATATCAAAACTCGAAAGAAACTCGAAAGAAATATAAGAAACCCGAAAGCTCTAAACTCATATGTGTATTTTAAAATCATTGCAATTTATTATTTATGTTCATGCAAAATACCACGTTTTTAAGCATTTTTTACGAGCTTTTGTTTTGCATGAACCTGTCTTAAGACTGCATCACCAAAACAAATCTCGTAAAGTTAAAACTCGAAAACCGAAAGCTCGAAACGCATATTTGTATAAGGCGATTTATTCCTTTTGATCATGCAAAATGCATTTATTTGGCATTATTTTTGAGCTTTTGTTTGCGTGAACGCGGCTTTATTCCTATATATTATATGCGACAATTTTTCTGTACTACCGTTCCATTGACCCGATATCAAATATATCATCCCTTTATATTCATAATTCGATAATGTATGATGTTTATTATGCATTTCATACATTCTTTTAATTATTGTATCAATAACACAAAAAAACGCATATTCATCACTATGCAACAAATAGCCTTATCTCTCCTACCATCCTGAATAAAACACTAATTTTATATATAGTCTAATGCAGATTTGAGTAAAATATTAGGCGATTTCAAATGCAAATATACAATAGAAGCTAAATAAGATGCAGTTAGCTGCTTTTCGAGTTTGATTAATGTAAAACACTGACTTAAGGAGTGGTTTCATTAAAATTAGCGATAATCATTTCGCTTCTTCATTATGTACCAAATCGCAAGGAGCGATCATCCTGTCGATATCAGAAACATAAGAAAAACAGGTAACATTGAAATAGCAAAAGGATAATCCATATTTTAATGTAACCGCTCCCTTATGGTGTTGTTTGATTTGATACTCATTATGTCTTAAGACGCAACACATTACAGAGGCGTATATGTTAGCGCCAATCCGTTGTCTTAGCCAATCTGCAGTTTGGCTGGATAAATTTAGCCAATCTGTGTCAAACCACAGATCGGCTGGTTCAATCAGCCAAGATCGGCTAGAATTTTCCAGCCAAACTGCAGATTAGCTGAAATAGAGACATGATTTTACCACAGATTGGCTGACATATTCATATGAGGTTTTTGAGATTGTTTTAAATATAAAACAAGATACTGGTACAATAACACAATAATATAAATTATATTTTCATTAGCCAATCCCGATACAACACTCAGATTGGCTAAGGAACACAGATTGGCACACCTACATTTTCTCATTTATCTAGAAAAATGCAATTATTGGTTAAAACAAAATGACGTTAAATTACATCGCTGTTGACAATAACATATCATTTAATAACTCCACTTAGAGCTTATAGCTATATCTATTAATAAAACACAGCAAAATTACATCTAAAATTACATAAATTGAATTGATACAAATAATACACTTTTATATATAGTTATTCTATCGGGAATAAGTACGAACAGTTATCAATATAGATACATGCTTAACGTTGCTAACTTTTAACTTTTAACTCATTTTTAATAAACGTTAACAAATGCAAAACAATTTTTTATATATCATATTATATATATTATGCCATTAATTTTCAATTGTAAAGTTTTATTTTCTTTATTAACCTGAACACAACTGTAAGGAAAATCTTTTATGATATAAGCTACAGTTAGGTTGTAATATTTTGTTTATTATTTAACGTCTAATATTGACAATTATTATTTGTAAAATATAAAAACCAATATAAGTATAATCGGCAATTACGTAGAATCAACTACGGTTCAATAAGATTTTTCGAGGATAGATACAAATTGCCAAAAGAAGAACACATTATGAAATCAATTCATTTGTTCAAACAATATAAATGCAAGTATTCATTCATTATTTTAACATACATCCATACTTTTCGACATAAATTGTAGCATTACAACACATTTATAGTATTCTGACCAATGTCATACATTATGTGTTGTTATCAATTTAACATTGTCTTTGAATCATAATATTCTGTAACCAAGCAACTTTAACTTAAAATAAATTAAAAGTCACATTTCACTACAACGAAATACTTACATAAGCAACAGCTCGCTAAGCATGCACTTTTTTGTTTTGTTTTTTTGTAGTTTTTATTTCAAACAGTCGTTATAGTTCATTATAACTATTTCAATTGGTTACAAAATGGTATATTTATATGTATATATATATAGCCTTCACATATTTTTAATAAACCCAAACACTTATATGTACAAGCAATCATGCATAGATAACTGTAAATCAAATTACACCGCTCTTACATATTTTATATATCCATGCTCATATCATTTTTGCTCAAGGTACTATTATCGAATCACATTAAAACGAGAGAGAGAAATTTTGAACATACATGTACCGTTTAAGTACCTGGCTAAACGGGAAAGGTGCGATGAGCATGCATTTCTTCTCAAACTTTTTTTTTGCAATGAATGACTTTTGGATAACAACAAAATGTGCCTGCGATGATATACGCATCGAGCGTTTATAAACTTGCTTCATAACGAATTTATCAAAAGATGAAGTCGGACAAAAAATAACATTCGTCCACGACCCGATTATGGCCAGGCACTATGTAGAATAGAATAATCTGAAAATTTATTGAATCTACAAATTTGTAAAAAATTGTTATCATCGTAACGGCCCAATAAAAAAATATAAACCACAACAAGAAGATACTTTCTTTTGATTTTAAATACTTTTTTACAATAACGGGAACACGGTTTAATGCTTACATACACACTATGAAAACGTGCTTGTGCTGCACTTCCTTGTGCTCCACTTCCTTAAACAACATGGGTCTGGACGTGTGCCTCATACTCTCTCTGCTGGTTGGCCGGAAATGACTTTGGGCACAGGATGCACAGTAAGGGCTTAGGTCGCATAGTAATTGGCGTCGGGCGCGAGGCGTTGGGCGGTGGGTGCGTTGTATCGAACTGCGGTCGTGAGGTATCGGGCGCTGGTCGCGAAATATTGGGAGTTTTTGGTGTATTATCGGTTATTGATCGAGATACATTTTGCGATTTGGGCGAGTCTTCAGGTTTTGGTCGAGAAGTGATGTGCGCTTGTCGCGAGAAAGGAGGCATTGGTCGCGAAAAATATGGTTCTGGTCGCATAGTGTCGGGTGCTTGTCGTGAGGAAGCCGTGTCGTGAGGAAGCGACTGTGCTGATTCTACCTGTACTACATAATTAAACAGTTTTAGAAAAGATGAAGGGATTGAACGGCAGGCGAGGATCCATAATGTCATTCTTTGCGCTACTTGTATATGATTGAGATCCGAACGAGGTATGTCATGATATGATACCATTTCGTAACACATGAAAGTTTATTACACTATATGATAATGATATTCTTCAAATGTGTTTCTTAGTGATATGTTTTAATTCAAGCACTGTATCGGCATTATCATAACTAGAGAAGGCTCAATTAAAAATGATAATAATAGGAAAGTGTAATGTGACAAGAAATTAAGAGGACAACATGGTTGATTTTATCACTTAACAATCGATTCGCATAGATACACTAAAATGGGTATTTGTATTGGAAAGGCCTGAAATAAGGAATATACGGATGGGGTGTACCAGAACCTTACCATAGATCCATCGAAGTGCCTGTTGACATGGGCATGGAGGACTTCTTCTGGGGTACCTATCGGAAATTCGAGATGGCACACGGGACAAGAGGGCTGATCAGGGACATCCAGCTGCCTGCAAAATATATTGACATCTTGATAAGAATACCTGTTATAAATATATGGTGAACCCACATTTACATGAGTTGTCGTATTTTTCAAGTGAAATTTGATGTTGACGCATTTACATGTATTTCAACTTCAAAAGATAATGATCAGTATGACCACTAAACTTAAGTTTAAATTCATCATAAACTATCTGTGTCGTAATAACATATTAAAGTGGACTTTATACAAACTCCAAAAAAAACTCCAAAACAATAACTAGCCTATCTTCCCGATTGGCAGAGCCACTGTCGCCGTCTGCACCAATAGGATCGCGAGAGCTCTCATCGCTTATTGGTTCATTGGTCACGTGGTCTGCTGATTCGCGGTTTTCATAAAAAGACACGGCATTACCTGAACGTAATTGATGACATACACGCATTATCAAATGAAATAGGCTTCATATAATGAAATATAAATCTATATAGTAAATGAAAACATAGCACAAAAAGACAATAACTTACATTAGTTTACATGTGTTTCAGTTATCGAAATCAAAATGAAAAGATAGAATGGTGATAATGTTTAATACATAAGTGCCAAGAGGGAGAGCGCCCGCCGAAAGCATCTTTGATATAGACCCGCGCAAGAACACGATGTAAACATTGCATACCGACATTGGGACCCAGAGATGTGACGGGACTCGTGGGGCTCTCCGGACACTGCACTTGGTTTAAGTCACTTCCGCTGCGCTGGGATCCATCTGTATGGTAAGCAGAATCTTCTCCTAGGACATGTCAAAATGGTTAAGTCGATTAGTTTAACTAAATATGAAGGATAAATGGCCTTAATGTGTTTATATTTGAAATATTCATACTCTTTTTGTGCTCGTATATTTATCACCCAAAGATAACATAGGCTGCGCTGAGAACCATCCATGCTGTAGGCAGAATGTTCCCGTTTAAAGATAAAATATACTTGGCCTATCAATGTGTTTCATTCTAAACACGTTTTGGTTTATATATTGTGTACGTCACTATGATTATGTGTATACGTATGTATAACACAACTTCTTGTATTAAGGGCAGTAGCAGTTTTATTATACTAAAATATGAAAAGAAGTCTAAAGCTGACAATTCAAAATGTATTTTAATAATTCCCAATGGAACAATTTCAGATTCATGCCTACACAATTTTATAACCAATAGCATGAAATTCGAACATTTATTTTTTAATGTTACATTTGTGCCAATTAAAAGGTGCGAAAACACCGTTCATGGGCACAAAACCCAAAGTCATATTTTTTCAAACAAAACAGGTTTGGCAAACATTTGCTTTTCGTTTGTTTTTACATAAAAATCGCAAGCGATGCCTTTAATAAAACAATTGATTGATTCAAAGGGCAAAATGAAAACATCCTTACCTTGCCCACGCATAATGCCCTGGGTTTGGACATCAATGTTGGAACTGTTTGCGCTTGGTCCCTGACTGGCCATTGAATCATCGATGTCCATCGTGGAATTGTCACCTTCAGATATAAAATAAAAAATGTGTTTTATGACAATGGTTTTATGACAATACTATTAAAAATTATTTTTTATTATATTTACTGTTTTTATTTACTATGTTTTTTTTTTCGAATTTTTATTGCTTAACAAATGCCGGCTATGGATAGCACCAAAATGGGCTAAGGTTACGGAACACACGTTTGCTTATAATTCTGGAAACACGTTGAACCCAACAGCTCAGGTTATCCTTCCACGATTAGCCTTAACATGATATACTGTTAAACAGAATGTCGCCTTCCTTAAGCTCCTACATTTGCTAGCAAATCCCCTCATCCCTCAATCCGCTTCGCCCATCCCCGTTCAACATTTTCTGGATCCGATTATGCTTATTATATATAAGTTTATGTTTATATATTAAATTAAAGCCTCAACCTGATTTGATAGAGACCGGGCGTATTTTTGTTGCTTGAGCGCGAGATCCATCTTGTCTGTCGCTTTGTGGAACTTCATGTCCTTCGTTGTAATAGGTTGACTCACCATCTTGTAAGGAGAGGTATACAAGGATTATGGGAGTATATCAAGCTTTTTTATTTTCGGCGATAAGCCCTTTATGTAACTGGTCTGCGAGGAAATCGATATAAGGTTAACAAGTAGGCTCGGTAAATTGAAAATGTTATTTTTTTCGAATCCAAAATAGAAATAGATATAAGAATTATGTTAAATAAAAACACTACCGAAGCCAAGTACAGTACAATCCTGCAACCAAGATATAATTCAGCGAGGTGTCCAGCATGCTATCCAGGAATAAATTGTATAAAACAATCAAGAAGCCCCTGACTTACCTGTCCTGACACCAACTACTGCGACATCAGTGTTGGGTCCTTCTGTTTCCGGCGCTTGAATGGCGTCATTTCCATCTGCTTGGGAATCTTCTGATAATAAGTCATTTTGTATAGAAATCGACCAAGACATAATATGTGACAGCGATATTTTGAATGAGACTCAGTTATGTTTATAGTTTTCATATTAAATGGTCTGCACTTTCTTCCTTTTTCTCCTTTTCCTTTATTCAAGATTAATATACATTGTACTCTGACAATAGCTGTTTTTTTTTGTTTGTTTATATATATTTTCCGACTCAAAGCAAATCTTACGATTAAACTTACAAATATAAAACTTAAAAGTGAAAGCCAGCCAAACAAACACTGAATCTCACATGAGATTGCGTGAGACTCACATAAATCTCATTTTGTGGGTCTCACATTGCCGGACTCATTGTGAGTTAAAACAATTCTCAACCACATCCTCACATGAGACATATGTTGGCTTAAATGAGACTCACCTGATCTTTCTTGCCCCACATGACCTTAAAAAGCGGCAACGTTTTGACCTTGCGTAATATCAAAGATTGAGTCTTGGGATCACTGTGGTATCTTGGATGGGCCTCCAAATGTAGTGGATTCAAAGTAGATGTATGTATACCTTGTTTGTTCGCATTCTGGTGTGGATTTTGAGATGGCTCGGGCTCCTTGGTCGTCTCTATGATCTGCGATTCATTGTCATAAGTCGATGCATAGCCTTGGGAACACAGACACACTTTTTAAAGCATTGTTGAAGGGTTCCTTGTATTAATGAATCAAATGCGTATTTGACTTATTAGGAGTCATTTACTCCCAACGATAAATGGATATTCATATTGCAGTTTTTTTGTCTTTAAAACATTTTAATCGATTTGAAAAAGTTTGATTTCGCCATAACTTCTTAATCAGGAATCATGTTACTTACTTTTAAACGTTGAATTCAGGGCACAATAAAACATTTTAAGTAGGCTCTAAAACCAATAAATTAATAAGATTGTTTTTTTTTTCAATTACCTTTTTTGATGGCGGTAGGGTCCAAACTAGTGGACGGAGTGGTTTCATCTTGATCCACATGTGTCTCTCTTTCACGATAGGTCGATTCCTCGCCTAATAATTGAAAATGGAAAAATAAATTTGATTAAATTCAAAATGAGAAAATATATGTATAATAAGAAAAAAATCTCATGACACATGTCTGCTTTTTATTACCCCTACATAACAATTTAAAGCTTCGGCTTCGTAAATGCAGTAGATCTTGGCCAATATGAAATAAGGAAAACAACGTTCATACCAGCATTTGCACCTAGAGGTGGTACTTGAAGATGGGCGTCTTCAACTTTTGGAATTTGGTTTTCGGCATTATCTCTTGGTTTGGGTTCTTCAGTGTAATAGGAAGATCCTTCTCCTTCAAAAGCAATATATATTACCATTTATACATCAAATCTAACATGAGCTTCGTTAGCTCTTATTTGGTTTACTGCATAATTTGCCCCCTCCTCCCCCCTGAATCCATATTCAGTCACATAATTCAGACTTGTAATATTGTATACAACCCCTCCCCTAGGTTTCAATTATTCTAGATCATGGTGTATCGTGAATTTAATGAACAGCTCTGCCAGAATCTATATACATATGAGTGGATCATAACGTAGACCCTTTACCTTGTTTGAAAGACGTCGTATGTAGACTAAAGGCCGGAGTATCATCGACTGTCTTCTCCTCTGTGTCGGTGTCTGTACTTTTGAAGGAGGTCGTACTTGCTATCGACACTAGAATTTAAACATGCGTATATATAATTATGCTTTTGGGTAACTAAAACAACTACAAAAGTGTTGAATCACTTTAAAACTTATACATATCGAGTGTTTTGTAGTGGATCCTTATCATTTATTTGATCGGTCGTTGATTGCCGAAATAAGAATATAAAAACAAGGTGGGGTCCTCATAAAAACAATTAGGCCTACAACAACTGCAATTAACGAACGCAGCTACTTGTCAGAAAACTTGATGTATAATGTTGTCGATTAACTGTGTAGCTTGCTCCTAAATTAATCTGAAAAAATCTCTTTAATTTCTTATGTAGATAATAATATGTAGTTGTTTAGATTGCATATAATAAATAGCACATACGATTTTGCCCTTTAAAAATAATATATGTGATACTCATCAATGTCAATGCAGTCTAAACCTAATAAAGTTAGAGAAAAATAAACACGAATATTTACCTTTAAACTCGGAGAAATCATAATTCATCGCGACCTGGGAAGAAACAAAACGTTACTTTAGTATTCGTGCAATAACAAAGGTAAAATTACATCACATAATATGCAGGGGATTTTTTCACGCAGTGCCTTATTATTTTCAATCCTTATAATATATGTATGTAGGTTGTATTGTTTAATATTCGGCTCTCATAGATACCAGCAATTATTACATTATTATACCATGCCAATATATCTAACTTCTATAACAAATCTATATAACAAAATGCGATATCTAAATCATATATCAACCTTTGATGGTGTCAACGTAGACGTCGATTGACTCGAGCCCACAGAGCAATCCTTGTTTATCCTTTCGTTCGCCATGGCGCCTGGGCTTTGCTCATATCCCCCACCGCATGCTCCTAGCATACTCCATTCAGTCATGCTATGGTTAGGGGAGTTGCCACCGAGGGGTGAAGTGCGGTCAACCGTGGAGCGGGATGAAGCATCAGCATGTTGCTGTGTCTACAATTCGTACATGTACGTCACATAAAATACACGGATATGATACATAAAGATTTCTGGCAAGGGGGCAGGAATTTTTCATAGCACTTAAGGATAGACTCGATTTAAAGCTCCAGGGTTGTTGCCATAACAAACACCACATGCGCCAAGCTCTACTCATTCCTACTGTTGCTAGAGAAGATACAACAGAGGGTGAAATGCGGCTATTCGTAGAGCGGGGTGAAGGCTGAGCACCTTCCTGTGCTTATAAGGCGTCACATACAATATACGAATATGATACATGTATATAGCTAGTAAATAAATACATTTTTTGTGTTTAGTGTACTAACGATTAGACTCGACTTAAAGCTCGAGGGCTTTTGTCGTAACCATCCAATGGGGATGCATCATACTCCACTCGTTCACGTTACTATTAGGGGAGTTACCGCCGAGGGGTGAGGTGCAGTCAACCGCGGAGCGGGGTGTAGGATGAGATTTATTCTGCTAAAAGTAGTACGTCACATAAAATCCATCACGGATATACTATATCTATATAATTAGTAACGGGACTGTAACGTTTTTGTTGTGCAGTCAACTATAGAATACAACACTAACTCGAAAATGGACACTATTTTTTAGGGTTTTTCGCACTAAAGATTAGATTCGACTCAAAGCTGCATGGCTGTTGTCATATTCACCACCACAAGTGCCCGGCACACTCTATACGCTCATACTGTTATATGCGAGGTGAAGGGGTTGTTACCACTGAGTGGTGTAGTGCGGTCACCCTTGGAATGGAGTGATGGTTTGCGTGACGAGATAATGGTTAGTGATTGTGTCTAAAGGGTAATTGAATAAAACTAATACATAACATTTTAAATAGGGTTTGAGACCCGAAGGACTCCGTGCAACATTATATTTATGTCTGAAATTGACTTTTTGAGGAAAGTGTCAATGAATGTTTTTATTTTTATTTTTCATTTATATAAGGGTTGGCAAGTGACCAAAGATTAATAATATCATCATGATAACATTAATTTCGTAACATTATGAATAGGAGAATGCATGAAAGTGAAGGATTGAGACGGAAACCAGACACCCGCCGGAAAAATTATGCGGGCGCGGGCGTTTCGTGGGAATGAATATCCCGCAATGATAATTAACACCTATTGAATGACGTCACAATCATGATTTAAATAAGTATATAACATGGATCTATAATCGTGTGACCCTTTGTAATATATTTTGGCGATACATGTTAAGAAGACTTAACTCAATAGTGGCACAGAACCCTTTAATTGTTGATTATTTACAAGAGTATATTTTCGACTGAAGTCTGTTGATTGAAATACAAAAGGATATCACATATTAACATTATTACTGAAATCTAAGGAACAGGATTGTGATATTAAAGCAAACGCATGGATCAGCTTTGAACATTATTGATAATATTGGGTTCTATGTAATAGTTTGAATGAGACATGATTCAAAACACATTTTGATTGGACACCTTACATTATTCTATACAAAGGTTGGAATATGAAGTTTGACAAGGAAGTATTTGTGAAACACGAAAAGGCCCCAACCGAAAGTATCAAAAGGCATAACTATCAACCAAGATCCTTCATTTGGATCTATTCTCAAGTCTCTACGACCATACGTGACAGAGATACAGCCTGAAAAAGCTCATGTTTCGAAAAACCGCTGTTTTAGACAGTTTTGGCCATATTCTGCCAACTTCCGGTAACCCAATTGGCCCGAAACTGCCAAAAGGCATATTCACACGCTAAGACCTTTCATTTGCGCCCGCTTCGACGTCTATACGACCATCCGTTACAACGAAACAGCCTGTAAAAGCTCATGTTTCGAAAAACCGCTAGCTTGGACATCTTGGCCGATTTCGTCCATTTTTGGTTTGCCTAATCTGGCCAAAACTGTCAAAGGCATATTTACACGCTAAGACCTGTCATATGAGCCTAATCCCAGATATCTACAGCCATCCGTTACAAAGATACAGCCTGGAAAAGTATCTATGACGGACAGACGGACGGACTCCCCGAATCTATAGGCCCCCAACTTTTGGGGTTGGGGCCTAAAAAAGGTTACCTTTTGTTCTGTTTCTCCACGCATTTCTTTAGTCATATGCTTGGAATCTTGGCATTGTATTGGATCATGACTTTGCGATTGGTCTCCACGGCTAAGTTTCTCTTGAATCTCATCTGATATCCTTCGAATTAATTTCGTTTGTTCATCAGTTGCAGATTTTAGCTCATTGAAACGAGAACGTGTTTCGTGTTTAAATGCATCCGATTCGTTCGTTGAAGAATCAATCTTATGGTTTAAAGCATCAACTTTGTTGTTTAAATCATCAAGTTTGTTGTTTAAAGCATCGATTGATTTAAACAGCTTTTGAAGATCAACCGCGGTTGATTTGTCATAGCTTGATCCTCCTTTTGAGTCACCCGTTGGCTCCATTGTTTATCATAATTTGCGCTGGCTTTATAGCTACTTTAATTGTTATATTTTTCTTGCATATCTTTATCCCTGATCTATGGGGTATCTTTAGAGATGTTCAATGTTATACCACATACATGTATACCGATTCACAAACATGCTTTCATTAATTTCAGTTCTTTTTGTGATACTTTTTCTGGTCTAAGGCAAAACAACCTAATGAAATCAATATAACTTAATCCAGATAAATTATATGAAAAGGATTTATTAGACCACAACTATTATTTATAATGCGATATAAAGACGCCGGTTGTAAAGTGTATCACTCTTTGATCGGTCCGTAACTCAAGTTATTTTAATTCGTAACAACTCAAGTGCTAAGTTATAAAAAGATATGCCGGAGTAGTAAATAAATCGAACATTCGCTATCATGTATCCTGTATGTTCTGCAAAGGAGGTTTATAGTCAGTCTTTCAATATGTTTCTTTCTAGTATATTTGTAGTTGAAAATTTTTCATCCTAAACTCTCTAAGTATATTAACATTATCATTATTCATTCTTCGACGTGATACATAATTGTATATCCTTGAGATATTCACGTAAATCCAACTTCCTTTGCTACATTTCCTTGTTGTAGCCTATACTTGTGAAACACACAGGGAAATTCCCTGTTATTTTCATGCTATTAATAGAAACCGAAAGTACAGTGGACTGCAGTTTCGGCCTCTCATCGTCTTAAGCGTTTCATGTTATTCATCGTTTATGAGTCATCTGTTTAACGTTTATGTGTTTATCGCTTATGCGTTAACCATTTAATGTGTTGTGTTTATTCCTTTTCAGTGTTGATCGTTGATTCGATTTAGGTTTTGATTTTTGTTTTCATATGTGATGCGTTAGTCACAAGTAAAAACTAGAAGGTCAGTGACCTTGGATCCCCCGTGAACTTCAACAATTCGTGGATGCAGGATGGTCAGTTTTTACTATAATTAACTTTGGAAATAACGAACTATTTTGCGAATAAACAAGATCATGTGATGAAAGAAAAACAGAGTAACATCTTGCATCATCACTCACTTCTTTCTGAAGACATCTCTAGGACTGACGAAACCAGTTGGAAAAACGAGGCCAGCGAAACAAATATATAATTTAACTTACATTGCAAATATGCTTATATAAGCACTAATATTTTCGTAAGCCATTTCCAAATGCACCAGGCTCCCCAAATAGGTGTTAACACATCTCTATTAATTTCCTGATAAATATGTTGATATATGCATTATTGCTTATAAATATGCTTATATAAGCATACTTGCTTATAAAATCACACGCAAAATGTTTTTGGAGGGCAGCTGACTTTCACTTATCTAAAAAATAATATGCTTATATAAGCATGTTTGCTTATATAAGCAATATATAAGTATATACCACCTTCAGTACATACCATACCACGTACTTAAATGATAATATCTAATATTATCACCCACATTTCCTCATCTGAATATAAACTTTTTGCTACTTTTTAAAGTGCTCCG
>LQRL01010100.1:21816-36944 GCA_001703475.1 Hydroides elegans | reverse complement strand
GTCACTTCGTACCTTTTTTGGTCACTTCGTACCTTTTTTCAATTATTGTCATTTATCACCTAAAATTGATATCCAAATTGTTTTAAATGTTGTTTTGTTGTTAATTTTTTTATCATATGTATAAAATTTAAATGAGATTGATATGGCCGGAAAAAATGGTGGCACTAGCTAATATATATATGTAACTATTACTAAGCTTATTATACAAAATAGATAACTATGCTTCGCAATTTATATTAGTTTAGAATTAATTCAAATAAAAGTAAGATTTATATTTGTAGTATTCTTATACCAACAATGACAGTTACCTTTCACCTAATGAATTACAATTATTGTCAACAGTTCAAGGTTAATGTTGCCTTTGGACTGTTAACCTATAGCATTTGCTCGGCACTATGACCCCTTATTGAGAGTTGAAAGCAATGCATGGACACAATAGGGTAGGGCTATAATAGTCAATGCTGCCTTTGGTCTTTTAACAAATGCCCTTTGCTCAAGACCACTACCACTCAACAAATAGGTTCAAAGCAACACCTGTGAGATATGCAGCATTATGCTAATACGGCATCTAAGATAAATCCTTAATCTGCTTTGACTTTGAGGTTGACCAAAATACACTTTTAAAAGCTTGTTTAAACAAGAATTTGTCTAACAAATAGTGATTTTCGGGCTGAAAGCAGGTTCGAATTATCACAGATATATTATTATAAAAAGGTACGAAGCGACTAATTCAAAAGGTACGAACTGACCAAAATAAAAGGTACTGACCAAAATGGTACGAAGTTGTAAATGTACGAAGTTGTAAAGGTACGAACTGACCAGTTACCTTCGGGTATGGCCGAGGAGATTCCCAGCCCCTCGGCCACTTTGGCTTAGCAAGATTTTGGCTTATGCTACTCCCTGACAACCTTATATTCTCCTTATTTGTACACGTATAAGGATTCTGGTCCGAGCTAGGTAGAGACATACAGAGACGAGTATCACATGACTTGCCGCTTCACTTGATTTCTTTTACATTTTAAATAAGCTTAATAGACTTATTATAGTACAAACCCAATTCAAACCCTGATTTTGTTTTCATCATAAACATGAGGACACTGGTCTGAGCGAGATGGAGACATACCGTGACGAGCAGCGCATGGCATGTCGTTTCCGCAAGGACCGCACTGTGACTTTGGTGCTTGACCAGACAAACCCCGCTTGAAATATTTTAACTTGGTGTTATTATCATATTAATCGTATTAAATTAATGCTTTACTAATAGGAGGACTCGGGTCTTAGCGAGGTAGAGACATACAGGGATGAGCAGCGCATGGCGTGTCGCTTCCGCAAGGACCGGACGGCGACAGGGGGCGTGACCATCTGGAAGGACCTGCGCGACGAGTACCATATTCTTATGGCCAAGGGCGCTGTCGGGAAGGACGGTGAGGGGAATTATGATTATCAGCAAATGAATTATTTAAAACACTGATATGAAAAACCCATTGAGTAAAACTTGATTGAGATGCTAAATATGTTATCGAACTCTAAAATTGTAGCTGACTTAAAATCTAACGGTGATGGTAGTCTCGAAGTGAACACATGAAACATTGAGACCATACATTTAACGCATTTAATAAACATAAATAAATGAGAAACACGTTTTACTCGAAAACTGTTGAATGTAGCAATGATATGCTATGTATTTCTAGGTGTGAAGAAGCGTCATGACCTGGAACCTGGCAAATACCCTCACGTGTCCAAGCGCAAGATGTCGCTTTCGGAGTTGGTCGATATCGACGGCATGGCGCGCTACTGGCTCGTCAAACTGCACGGTATTTATACATAAAAGACTGGTTTGTGAGTTTAATAGAAATGTTCTAGGTAATTAGTATGTATTTCTAGAACATCTTGAGGTATTCGTTTTCCTCTCGCGGTACGGAAGACCATGTATGGGAGCAGCGCATTTTATAGCCAATTTTGAGTTTTGGTTCAAATCAGAAAAAAATGTATTGCGAATCGGAATGTGATTAAACGTACCCGGTAGTTGTATAAGATAAAAAAGAGCTGGGCATGCCGTTACACTTCAACTCTTCTCCCTAAGTAAATTATTTTTTGGAAAATGCTGCTAAATAAACTTGATTGTATGTTTCTTTATCGATGTGTCATTTCATATTTATCAGGTTGCCTGATGCTGATCGCTTGGATGATGTGCTGCACGACGGCCATCTTGCTCGCCAAGTACTACAAGCCCATGTGGCCCAATGACTCGCTCTGCCGCACCGACGTCTGGTTCGCCGTGAGTAGCAATTTATACATAGTTTTTGGCATATTTACCCATTTTGGATTAATGTTTGTGCCACCATTGTGAATGCGCTACGAGTGTTGCCGTTCCACGTCTTGTTGAACATGAGAACATTTTGAGATCTCACTTAATCTATATTTTATCTGTCGAAACCGATTTAAATTATGCACTCGCTCTGCCACGTGGATGTTCCAGCTACTAATGCGGAAACATATTTGGGAGTCGTTTCTTGCCGCCATGAGAACTTCTCCTTGTTAGTTTGACATTGCGATCCATTCAAATATTGTCGATCAAATAAGATTTTATTGAAACGCAGGTTTTAATTGGATTCATATGTTGCAGGTTCACCGTGGACTGCAGTGTGTGACCCTCGGCTGTACCATTATCGGGTTCATCGTCATCTTTATCCACACGGGCGGATGGAGCCAGGTATGCAAACTGCATGTCTACCTTATGCTTTTCCGTTTCTCTTATAGACTTAATCTTTGCATTATCCTCTGCTTGATCACTTATAAAATATCAATCTACATGTATGTTACAAATCTCCGAAAGCTAATGATATAATGGCGTGTTACGTCAAACCAAAGAAATCTTTTTTTTTTTTACAAAGATTTAATGTCTTATTTTCAAATCGAATGATAATTTTTCGTTGATTGATTGCAGATGCCGGAACTACCCGATAAAGCGCATCCTATCCTCGGCCTCATTGTCACGATCTTCTGCATCATCAACGTAAGTTGCCCACGGAAAAGGTATATGGCAAAAACATCCCAAACAGTATATATTTGATCGATGGCATACCACCTGTAATTAGATGGGGCTGTTGTTATAAATTGAATCGAATTTTACAACCACCGAGCACACTTTAAATTTCCAATTTATATGATATCTTATACGAACAAAATCATTTAACCTATAGTTGGTGTCAACCAAGTAACATTGTGTCTCATGTCTAAATGCATTATACTACTGATATGCCAACAAGCAACTCATGCGATCATCCTTTATTTGCAGCCGCTTCTAGCCCTGTGTCGCTGCAACCCCAAGTCGGACAAGCGCCCCATCTTCAATTGGATTCACTGGTTCTTCGGCACCATCGCCGCTGTCCTCTCCAGTAAGTTGGCTTCGTTAGAGACTTTAATGTTAACAAACTATATCTTTTTCGTTTTTGAAAAAAAAAATCATAAAAATACAGGTTAGGCTAATATCTTGAAAAGATAATCAAGTTATTCTATTCAATAACATATATTACCTTCGACTTTCCATTTTCGTGGTCTGCTCTACTGTTTATACCTTCACAAGTTCACATATCGCAATACCGAATACAATTCTATCAGCTACCTGGCTGAACCATGAATGGCATTTGGGTATAATTAAAAGAACATTGCCACTTAATAACTCCTACATTCTTGGTCACTCAATGAGCTAATTTTGTACACTAGTTCACAAATCTGGTAAACTACAGACAGATACACACGTGTGTTCAGATGTTCATTATCATAAGACATAAGCATGATACTTTGCACATAAATCAGACAGACTTTAGAGAACAACATGTAAATATACATGATCATACATGCGAATTCTAAAAGCTGCAGATAAGTACATGAACTACACAATAAACATTTGGATTTCTAATGAACTATTAGTGGTTGGTCGTTCCCGCTAACATCACTTTTTGAGGAATATATTACTTATGAGCCTAAGAGGCTTGTAGTTGACAACTTAGTTTTAGTGTCCGACCATTTTACATGTTTTACAATGTCTATTCAATTTCACAGTGCCTGCACTGTTCATTGGTCTGAACCTGCACAAGGCGTTTGTTCCATGGTGGGCCACCTGGGTCATGGTCGCCTTCATGTTGTTTCATCTGGTGGTCGAACTCATGCTCGAGATCCACGGATGCATCAACTCAAAGAAGCAGAAGGGTAAGAATGAAACTGTTCAACTGATCGAATTGATATGAGAACACTTACTATACAATGCTTTCATTTACACATTGAGACCATCTAAATGTTTTCTACCAGGGTCAAGGGAAGGATAGTCAACCAACCATCAAATTTTGAATAAATCATGATCGTTAACATACATTTCAGATTCAGATAATATTTTATGATAACGCCTTTGGTTAAAGTAAACGTGCTAAAATATATAATAAATGGTTAATGTATATAAACAAATGTGCATTGTTCCTCTTCAGTGCGAAATGAGGAATACGAGATGCGTAAGAAGGGCGACCATCGTGGAGATTACTACTCGCTGCGTCCAGAACCAGTGGTACGTTTAGTTGATTTGCAATTCTCCATTTACATTTGAATAACGTTGAATGGGGGTCATTGTATGGGTTACTATTTTAGATAAAAAAAGCTTATTCTTTTGTTGCATGGATAGGCTTAGTATAATGTGTGGTTAGTATACATTATATTTAGACATTTATATGCATCAATATGTACACAACCTAGAAAGTTTCACCGTTGAGTTCAATACTAGATAAATAATTATTTTTATCCCATTTGTATTTACAGGGCACGGCTTTCAAGAAGAGGACTCTTGCCATCTACCTTGGCGTCCTCATCATTTGCGGCCTCATTGTGCTCCTCGCCATCATCTTCGGCTAAACCTCGCCGTCGGCTAAATATCGGCTACGGCTGAACATGACCTTCGGGTTATATAGACATCATCTTCGGTTAAAAAAAAAACCTCGCCGTCTGCTAACTATCAACGTCGGCTCACCATCACCTCGGTCTTAAATTGGCGCCGGCCAATCTTAAGTGTCATCTCTGTTGCGAAAATTTCCAGTTTATCGTGTTATATTCTATTAGTATGGCATGTTGATGGCGTGTATAAAAATTGGACACTTTTGGTCTAAAATTTGAATTTTGACGATGTGTTTTTTTGGCAAAAATAGTTTGGTCTACATTTTGTGAAATTCAATTGATAACACTCAAGTCATGCTCAGTTGCAATTATCACTTTTTTTCAAAATCAAACTTTCTCACAATTTATACAATTTAAATTGCCGTTTTGCTTATAGATTTTGTGAGTTAGGCTACGCTATATCTTTCGGATGTATATGCTTGTAGTTGCCTTAATTGTTTGTATGTCATGATATGGTCTGTATAATTAAACAGCGAATCTCATATATAGTGGTGATTAGTATAAAGTAATTATGAGTTTATTTCTTTGTGCAATATAGAGTTAACTATACTAAATATTGATATTATTCGTTATACATTTTTGGATATCACTGGCAAAATATATTTCTGTTATATATTTCTTGAAACGAGAATGTTACGCGATGTTTTAAATTATTGAACAATTGACGTCTTCATGTGATTTTATCATTACCAGGGTGGATAAATTACATGTATAGATGTCTGCCATCGAGACAAAGATGAATAAGCCTGGATAATTTGTCCAAAAAGAAAAATCAATCATCGTTTTCATATTATGTTTTTAGACACAGCCCTTTATGTATTTATCAAAACTAAGGAAGTTGCTAATGTGCTTAGTCTAATGTTTATTTCTAGATATATATGATACTTATATTAATATTATTCATATTTATTGATATAGACATGTAGAACCCATGTTATTGCTTTTTTTCTGCAACTTTTGTTAGGGCAATATAGTTGTTTCTAATCTGAAGGGAATATTTTGTTTTCGTATTAAAGAATAGTCGAATGTATACAGGGTATAGAAATAAGAGTAATTGCCATCGCATTATTTTATACTGCAATCAGATTTATGTCCGCCATTAGTTTCTTAAGCTTAATCATGTCGAGAAAAAAACTAATTATCATATATCTCCTCAAATGTTCAAATTCACTTCACAATTTTGAAAATCGCTTTGGGAAATATGGAAAAAGTTGAAATTTAAAAAAAAAGGGATGAGCCCAATCATTCATATAGATTGTAGTCATCAGCTGAGCTTTTGTAGTTGTAGTAGTTTATAGTTATATGTTTATTAGATGTATAAGTTCCCAGATCATCCAAAGGGCTGAATCGATAAGCACACAGGTTTATAAACGATACCCACTTTTTCGTGCCGTTATGATATTCTAATAGTTTTCATTTGTATCTTGTTTATTAAACTGAAGATGAGTTATTAAAAATGATTTTCTGGATATGAAAGCCAACTTTCTTTTACGAATGCTAGTCATTTGCTATGGTTATTTTCAAGAAGTGTTATCAATGATCTGTAGCTCTATCGCTCGTTCTTAATACTAAGGGCTTGATTTCAAGGGAAGCGGAAAAGAGCGGCACGGATCCTTAAATGTCCTTGACCCAAAATTGTTGAAGTCTATGAAGAACATACAATGTATAGGAACCTTTGCCTCTGCCGCTCGTTATTGTTTCCCGTGAACACAGCCCCTAAACGTATATCGCGTTTTATGTGAAGCTACTTTGTTACTGTGGAACCCTATTGTAGGTCATTACAGAAAATAAGATTTTGTGCGTTAAAAGGTAATGTGGAAAATCAATATGTACCTTCTAATATTATAATCCATGTTAGAATTCCTAAATGTGTTATGCTAGCACTGTATGCTTATTAGTGCGTTGGCTCTTTTTCTATACATATACTACTTTATTCATGCGTTTCGCATGGTTTTCAATGGTGCTATTATATAATAAAGTTATTACTTGCATTTTAAGTTCATTGTTTCATTATGTCTCGATTTAAACGAGCTTATAATGTTGTAGATATAAATTATGCCAAAACATAGCTGATATTTACAAAAAAAAACGTCGGCATAAATGAAAAAGTTTCCATCGCTTAATTATTAATCGTTATGCATTTTGCTTAATGGCTGATTGATATGTTGCAAATCTGCATATGCGCGATCCCAATAATGCTGTTTCGCCGTGATACAATGTCGTTGACTCTTTCAATGTAGAAGCCTGAAATTGCCAATTTTTACTTTCTATAAATCTAATCAACGATCAACGTATACGGTCTGGATCACAGTTTTTGGCTCAGTCTCTCAGTTACATGACACTTTGACTTTGATCTTCGCGTATTTTTCTCACCTTGTGCTAACTTTAAGTTTAGAGTCTTTGATATGTTTGTTGTCTTTCTATGTCACGTTGCCCCCAGCATCGTGCTCTTGGCGTCGCATTCATTAGGCTAATTGAAGGGTCCTATTACAGGGTGACCACGCACCTGAAAAAACCTGAAAAAACCTGAAAAACCGTCTTGGTCATGAAAAGTCATGAAAAGTCATGAAAAACTACAAAAATACCTGAAAAAAACCTGCAAAATCCTGAAAAGTCATGAAAAACAGAATTTAAATTAAACATTATCTCCAAATTATTCAAAAAATGTGTTCTCCAAGATTCACATATATCATTTTTTCTTAATTCCCGGTTTAAAAAAATCGCTCGCGCCTTCGGCGCTCGCTTCTTTGAATTGACAGGGCTGTACGCTTTTGTTTTCGATGTCATTTTGTTAAATCTTGCTTTTCTCTTGTAAGCTACGATTAACAAAAGAACGGTGTATATTTAGGCCCAAACCAAGCAAAATAGACTTAGAGTTTGAGTGTCCATCTATCCGTCACTCATAATTGTCTTGTATGGACAACTTTCAAAACACTTGGGTTTTTGCCCAATAAGAAAACCTACACACATCATCAACATGTTGGTTGTACCTTTTGATAGATGACATTTTTTTAAACCGAACATTTTGATAAGGAAAATTATATTTTGAAATTAGGATTACCGGTAGTTATTTGTATGAACTTTTAGGGGCGAAGACTTTTGCACATATGAAAAAATAGAAATCTAGATTAGATATTTAATCAAAAGAATAATCGAAATGAGTAAATACATGTGTCTTATCGCGATTCGCGATAATTCACATGGCAAAAATATGATAAAAATAGGGTTAAATAAAAACCAATACATCCCCGCTTTTTGGAAGCAGTTGGGCCCTTCTCGTGTTTCATCAATACCTTGTTGCACTCGTACACATAAAATATCCCTTGTTATGAATCTCACAATTAATGGCTATTTATTTACCTCAATATCAACTTTAAATCTTCGCTCGCGCCTTCGGCGCTCGACTCAGTGAAACTAATAACAAATCTTGTAAAATCATATAAAAAAGCATAAATGATAATTTAATATAGGGCTTTGTTTGAATTTGTATGATAAATATGCCTTTTTGAACTTCAATTTCACGGTCAATGGCCTATAATATACCCTAAAAAGTCATGAAAAATCACCTGAGAAAACCTGCAAAAACCTGAAAAAACCTGAAAACTGAAAATGCAAAAAGCGTGGTCACCCTGAGTCCTATGCAAAAAACAAGGCATTCAAAGATTTCTGTAGAATATGCTTGATAATGTAAATGCAGCATTATATCGACAGTATAAATTATTTAGTAAATATAGCATTGTTTCTACGGTATAAAATATTTAGCATGAGTATTAAAAGTTTTAGGAAACCGACCGGAAAAAATGGTCTTTGATATTTAAAAAAACCAAAGGGTTTATGCAAGGCTTTGGATAGGCCTTTTAATTCTCATTTATCATATTATTCATGTAAAATAAGTCGCATCTGAAATATTCATTTTCTTTCTCAAAAGAATGTATTTATGACGAGAGTAGTTAGACATCGCTAAATGCTTTCAGGCATGCAGCCTGATTGTTCTTGGACGTGATGGATCATCTATTTTGCTTTTGAATTGACTTTAATGTCTTATGATTAGTTGACTTTGAATAAAAATGCAGCCTGATTGTTCTTGGACGTGATGGATCATCTATTTTGCTTTTGAATTGACTTTAATGTCTTATGATTAGTTGACTTTGAATAAAAATGTTTTTGAAACTTGTGTCAAGCCCACACTGGTATAAAACCCTGTGGGCAAACCCTGGAGCCACTGGTATATTCGATGCAAATTTTCAAAATGATACTATTATCTACTATTATACATGTGAAGTCATGTGTAGTGGTTACGTTAAAGCTAGGAGTGGTCTGCATATTACATGCATATGTTTTAAGCAAGCCTTGCATCTACCCCATGCATATTGACCCCAATACACTCTCGCTTGTGCCGCCTACGGTAGCCCTGTGAGTATGTCGTTCTGGATCCATAACGAGATAATATGGTGTCGCGATCAATGCTAAAAGTAAACATCGCGCTCTCCTATATGTGCCTCATGTGAAAAGAAAATGCGGTGTGCCGCGCGATCAATAAAGGTTAATCTCCCCTTAAGATATACACTATGTAATCAATCGGAATCCACTTGAATAGGATCTATCAAATACGGATTGGCCATAAGGCCGCTGCCTATTGCGAGTGAAGAAATATAGCGTTTACTTTTAGTTTATATCTGTATCTAACGACATTCAAGCTGAAATGTTGGCAGGGCAGTTAGTAACGAGATAAGCCAATATTAGAAAACATTTACAATAATAAAATTTATTGTTATGTAAGCAAAACATAAATTAATTAAAAAAAAAAATACATTAAATAGACAACATCGGGACATACAGATATATTTATCTACTGTTTGATTTGTAACGTAATTGAAACTATTATATAATAAAACATGGCTAATACAATATTTCTTACAAATGGAATTTTGGATTTCCGGTGCAATAAAAAATGATAAATAATTAATTTCTGGATAAAACGTGTGTATAGTGTGATTGTGTTTCACGAATCTTTCGCCTTTATAAATAAGACATTTTACACGGATAGGTTCTTATTGTATTGTTTTATATATACGAATTTTTACATTTTGAAACGGAATAATGCCGAAGCTTGGAAGACGCGATGGCACCCGGGTAAGAAATATTTATTTATCTTTTTTTAACATCCTTTTTCGCAAATAGTGGATTTTGATTAATACAGAGTTTTCATAAAATTATAGCTTGATTCAGAAATATTATCTTTATAAAAAGAACCTAGGTCTCGCAAATAAATTGCCGTTTTGTCATCGAAACCAGACCATTGACGTATAAGATAAGAATACTGTAAAAAGGAGTTTGCTAATTAATTATTTACCCGGTATTCTTAGCAACCTGTGACTGAAATCTATCAAATAGCATGTTTGCATATTGTAAACATAAATTTTGTATTAATCGTCTCCGTCACCGGGTTCCATTTAGTCGATTATTTAACATAAGGGGTACAAGAACATTTATGTCACGTTCTAAAGTTTTAGTTTTGCTAAAAGATGGACTACATTGATTTCTCAGTGATTCGCATATTTGTGTTAAGATGAGGGTCAGGATTTATGTAACACGTTTCGTAGCTCGTTTGAAAACTATGTCAAGTCTATTTAAAGCAATGTTTAGCAGCATCCATCCATCAAATTATTTAATAAGTCAAAGACAAATTTGAGAATAAGATCGAATCAGTTTGAGAGTCTATCACCTTCCTTTTAATTGATTTATCTTAGTGACACACTGGCGGTGCCAAAAGGAACCCCTGCGTTGCCATATCTTTGTTTCTGATATTGGGACGTAGAATGCCAAATCGATTTATTTTGTGAAATCATTTATCGGGTCGGTGAAATGCTAGCAAGGTTAAGGAGTGTTCACGCAAAAAAATATCCTAAATTTTTGCGTGAACAGAGGGGATAAATTGCTATGTTTTTATACAAATGTGGCTTTCGAAAATATTGGGTTTCATGCTATTTTCTGAGCTTTTTCGTTTGCGTGAACACGGCTTTAGACACAAAACCTCAATAACGTTAGGTTATTTGACTGATCATTAAATGTCCTGTATGAATAAATGTTTTTGCAGTTAAGAATGACACAAAATACGTTACCGATGCAATTTTAAAGGCCTAGTTTTCACATAGGAAACACTTCTAAACCTTCATAAATACATGTAATACAAATCAACTTCTATGATCTCTTTATCATTACAGGGTGCTAACCATGAGTCTCAACTCAACTACATGTTCCCCACCGACCAAACAACCAGCAAGTCAATGGCGCCCTTCGGCACCGACAACACACCCGCGATGCGCGTGCGCCTCGTCGGAGGAGTGCCCCAGATGATTGTAGAGGATCACCGCTTCAAGTGAGTTTATATAAAGAAATGTTATTTAAGCGCCATAATTCACATAAAGGTTCAAACGCCACTTCTTGCGAATCATCACCCCACCCCACCACAAATGACCCATGCATATGGACCTTTGCTTAGATTTCAATCCAATGGTCGCCGTTGTTTCTTTTGTTTTCAAAGTAAACACAATATAACCACAGTTGCAGATAATTGGACTTACTATATTATTATTTATATTTCTACTATAGACGATGAATATATTATATTGACACAATGTCATCAGTTGATTATGAATATTTTGCATTTATATTAAATATCTTTTTCGTATCTTGTTTACAGGGAGGAGTAAGTGATATTTGTTTATTATAATGTTTTATGGTTTTGTTTTGGTGTTTTGTTTCTTGTTGTTGTGAGTCATTTTCAAAATACTCCATATCTTTAAAATAGTCTGTAGACTATATGTCAAATATGTAGCTATGTTCTTTTAGTCATAATAAACGTATTTTGAGCACATATTATCTTCATATTAGCATCTTTACTATGCGCTTTTAAAACCTCTTAAACATCTGTTTGCTTTTCCTTCATTATTTCTTAATGATGTTTGCTCTTTAAAAAGTTATTTTTAACACGTGTTTTGTGTGTTTGAGTTTTATAAGGATATAACGTCTGCTTTAAAATCCTCATTTTGACAAATTAAATGAAGATTGTATAGGTTTGCAGACATCGTTGTTTCTTTGTTCTAGAATCGATGCAATATATTTTTGATTTGCCATAACACAAATAAGTAGATTATGTAATCTTTTCTTCGTATTTCTTTTTGTATTGCACTTATTTTGTATTTAAGTTCAATTCTAGTTACATGCGAAAAGTGGAGGTTCACATCGATTGCTTTATCATGTTTTATACTATGACAACAAAGTAAACCTTTCTGGAAGGCAATATCACCAGAGTGGGGTGCTATTAACAACCCTGGTATTTGTCGATATTAACACTTTTGTCAAGTTCTCTTATCGCTCCTTGATGTGACTCTTTCCACCTCGCACACTTGAATCTTGCTGTCAAGAGTAGTTTTCTCTAATTTGTTAACTTATGATTTATCATCATAGAGAAGCCAATATGAAACTATTATACATGTTCTTGACATAATCTTTACATAAATTCTTTAACTTTTGATTTTTATTCTTCATTTCGTTGATAAATATCGAGTAATCCTAGCTTCTTTTTGTTTCAAAATTTTGTGCGATGCAATCGTATCTGATCAGTGTTCTGCGATATGTATCATACAAGAATTCTTACGCAACTTCTAAAAACTCACATCAGCGAATAATGTTTCCGTAACGAAAATTAAACAAACGAGAAAAATGAGAAAACACGATTTTTTGACGTGGAAGACTTCTGTTGAACCAAGTGAACGAGCGAACCAATACGTTTTTGGATGCGTAAATATTTTGCTTCCGAGTTTGCTTAGAGTCTAGGGCCAAACGAACTAAACTTACTTTATTATTTGATAAGTATATAAATTTTAGATGAATAAAAACTTTGATTTTTTTTCTTAATTAAAAATAGATTTCAAACGCTCAAAGGCAAGCTTGTGGTATATATTCTACCACGCTAAAAATGTATGCCCAATTACATACCTGTATAAACGAGACATATTAGACTAAGTTAACGACAAATAATAATTATGCGCTACATAATAAAACTTAATATATATACTAAATATAATTAAATATATTTTTCCAGATCCAAAGAGGTGCCCCCAACACCCGTGCGACTTGCACCCAAGGCCCAAAGCAACCGCATGTTCAACCCAGATAAGATCAACACCTACCCAATGTCCATTTACGGCTACGACAAATCGGTATGAACTGTATTTCTTATAATCTGCTAAAAGGAATCTAATTTATAAGTAACAATATTACTTAAAGTGTGTCAGTCACAGTGCACCGCGATTAAAAAGGGCATAATTTATGGGTATCCATATAGGATAGGAAAATAATGCATTTATTCCTGCCATTTAGATATGGGTGTGTGTTGTCGTACATTGTTTATGAACGCTTAGCATTGAAATGGAATAAGCCATTAGGCCTATTATATGCTTAGGTTAAAAATGTCTTATTTACCTATATCTTTATTTATCTACCGTTTTGTTATAGATTACCTGACTAGAAAACACGTAATAACACTCCTTTGAGTTCGGGTCCCTGATCAAAAAAGACATGTGATCCAACAATAGCATTATCGAATACTCAGTAATGCTATTTGCTGTGTAGAATCACTATTAATGGCTGCGACTTGGAAGAATTTGATCCATAATATTTATTGATATAATGGAATGAATGTGAACTCATATTGAACTCAACATAATATCTAGAGCAGCACCAACGTTCTTTGTATATTTATATTTTCTAATCGATTCGCTTTCTTATCTTCATATCGTAAAGCTGCTGTTGAATAAAAACACACTAATCCTCACAAATATTCAAAACATTTTCGATTTATAAATGCAATATCATAGTGTTTGGAACGTCAATTGCTTTTATACCTTTATAATTGAGTGCCCTTAACACACACCATATACATTTTTGTATAAATAGTTATAATCTTAAAAAGCCCAAAATTAGGTTAAACATAGCAACACAAATTGTAACAATGTAACATCCCTATTTTCAATACCCAACACAGGATGGCAACTCCGTCTCCTCCGACAGCCACCGAAGTCGCCTCGACTACAGCAAAGACTTGAATCCCGACCCCCGCCGCGGCCGCGCCCAATTCAGCCCACATCGCGTGCTGCCACCTGTCGGAGGCCAGCCACGTGGTCTCGGGGGTGGTTACACCCAACCGACCCAGTACCCCAGTGACCCCACGTCCGATTTAGAACAGAAGCTGCCCCTTACTACGTATTTGCCCACGCGGGCCATCACATTCAGGAAAATGGAATTGCTTGAACTGAAAAAGCGCGTTTGTGAGGAAATGCGAGATTTCGATTTGCATAGACTGAAAGATGTGTATATGACTCTGACTGGTTTTGATAATCATTTGCAAGGATATGTTACGTTTGAGCAGTTAAAGGAGAGTTTAACGAAATACAGGGTAAGATGTTTTCATACTGCACTTTTATGTAAATGCAAATTAGACTTTTTCCAAATGATAATTTTCGCATATAATAAAGACTACGGTCTATCATAAAATCTTGGTTAAGCAGTTTAAATGCTCTGAGCGTCCACCCTTTCCATCCTCTTATGGTATAGGTCACTTAGTTTGCCGGTCTGTGAATGATATGACTAGCATCTATGTCAACGCACACTTATTTGACTTTTCAAAAATGTATGCTATTTAAGTAATTATATTTGTTAAAACAGACGGACATCGCAACCAACACACTCCGTCTAGTGGCTTCACAATACATCAACGAAGAAATTCCTCCTCGGGTCAACTACGAGAAGGTGCTCAGCTTCATTTCCGGTTCCCTTAAGGAAGCCAATGCCGTCCCAGCAGTGCAGCATGATTCAAGACGGTAAGTCTTTAATTCGATACCCTTTATTTTTCTTGACTTAATCAAATATCTTGCTTATTTCAAGATAACACCATGCTCTCTTTGGGACATCAATGTTGTGGAACGACAAATAAGGCGCGGATCCAGAAAATATTGAACCTGGGGGCGCCAACAGTATAAAATATCAGACCGAAGCGTAAGGCACGCGCCGGGTGCGCCCCCTCTAAATCCGCGCCTGCAAATGGTTACACAACGCCTTAACACCTTAATGAAACAAGGTTATACATGAATAAGAACGATACAATGTCGCTAAGCGATTAGAAC
>LQRL01010100.1:2646-14011 GCA_001703475.1 Hydroides elegans | reverse complement strand
TGTGCTTGCAGAACTTTTGTTTGAGCTTTGGGTGCTTGCGGAACTTGTGTTCGATCCTTGAGTACTTGCGGAACTACTTTTGGATCCTCGGGTATTTACGGAACTTCTGTCAGACTCTTGAGTACTTGCGGAACTACTGTTAGATCCTCGGGTACTCGCGAAACTTCTATTAGATTCTTGGGAACTTGCGGAACTTCTGTTCGATTCCGGAGTCCTAGCCGAACTTCTGTGAGATCCTTGGTTGCTTGAGGCGTTGTTGTTAGTATTTTGGGTGCTCGCAGAATATCTGTTAGATCTCTGGGTGCTTGCCGAACTTATGTTAGATCCATAGGTAATCATGCTTACTCTTGACTTGGAAATGCTTTTTATCGCACTTTTCTCTCGTTTGATTGGCGTTGATTGGTTGCTTAAAGCAGGAAGTGGTTCAGATCTGTGTTTCAGCTGTATCGACTTCGCGGACCTATCCAAATGAGCTTTTAAGGTCCCTTTTGCTTTGAAATTGGTGGAAGCATTCATGATGCCTCTTAAAAGTGCTAATGAATTAGGTGAGGCTGTGTGTTTCTGTAGGAAAGGCGTATACTGTATAGCAGAATCGGATCGGCTTGCAACCGAGTGCATAGTTTTAAGTTTTCCATTTGATTTGTTTTTGATTGGAGGTATGGGGGTTTGGGTCAAACGGGGTTCACGCCAAGGTGTTGGTGTGGGATGGGAAACGACACACGTGCAGGGTAATGTTCCAAGGAAGCACACGTTGGAAACACGTGAATGATGTCGATATTGCATGCAGTCACCCTGGCAAACACAACAAACACATTTGAGATCATATCACACCATATTTATCATTTTCAGTCTTAAAAATTAATACAAATTACCATAAGTCAACGAACATAGTTCTTGGTATTTATCTTGGAAACTGTTTAAATCTCCCTGTGTCCACAACTAAAAGAATGGGAAATCTTAATGGATTTTGACGTTAACATAATAAACTACACCATCTATTTTTCCTGTAAAACGAAGGGAGCAGGGATATTTGAAGAGACTGAGGTAGCCGTGACTATCGCCCATGAGGATCAAAGAGCGCGCCGCGTCAACGTCCAGTGACGTCACAATGGCTTTTTCGGCTTGTTTGCAGAAATAGACACCTGGAGGGAAAAATCACATAGTTTTGAAGATGAATCGCAACGTTGTGGCTTATTTAATTGCATTGTTTATGATGGCAAATGACTCGTCAGAGGTGCATAAGTCTGTTTTCGAAGTTCGTTTCAAGCGGAGGCTTGGGGCGCGCTAATCACTGCGCCAAATTGACGGGCTTTTGCTCTTAAGAGTTCATAGTAGACTGTTTATATACATGTATTATTTATAATAGGTGTATCTAAAGTGCATTTTAGTTGTGTAAAGCTAATTAGATGCACCTAGCATTTAGAAGCTTGACCAGCGAGAGCTTACCTATAGTATCGAATGCCAGCTTGAACGAGAGAGACGACCATCCGATCGATCCCACTTCAGGCAAGTTCAAGCTGCAAAGATCACTGCTCCGCCCTTTAATAACCAAATTCAAAGCAAAAAATGTAAAAGGAATGGACTGTACACTGTGTACCCTTGTTCACTGGATGTAGGCTACATGCACATGTACTTTTCCTCGAAATCATCGTTAATACAACACAATGTGGTCAGATCATTATTCAACATGTGACACAATGATAAATCGTACTAATAAATAATATTTATAGAGCGCTGATTAGAAATAAAGATACTAATAAAACAGTTTATGAGAAGTTAACTTGACATTCAAAGTGATCTTGAAACGATAACATTATACTCACAGAGCATATAGCGCAATGCTTTGTCACAAGAGCGTAACGTATAGCCGCCGGATTCAGTTTTCTTGGATGACCAGTCGATTGCTGTCACTGCTTCCTTGTGACCCTATCGATACAAACGGAATGAAAGTGTAAAATTTAACATGGATTGACAAACGTATTTTTGAAAGGAAAGTCCTAAACTTAATGGTAATGCACGAATTTCGGAATATGAAGAGAACCCATTACATTTCTGTAAAGAAGTGTCAAAGCACACGCCGAATCTTCAGGAAACACCCCAGGTCGGATTCGAACCAGGAACTTTGAGATTACGATGCGGGCACTCTACCATTAAGCTATGGCTTCCCCATATTATCAAATTATATATATTGGAGGAGTGGAAGAGAAAAATACGTAAGAACTAGGTATTTCAATACTAAATGCAAAAGACAAATATTCATATTTTGATTAACACAGTAGTTTCAAACCAGTGGACACTCACATGACAGGACGCAAGTACATCCCATTGCAAATAACCATCTTCATCTAGCCGTTTTCCAAGAACCAAGAGGGTGCCTCTTGTTCCACCTAAAGCCACGTATGCTCCGTCTGTATAGAAGGTATAAGAAGCATTGGTTGGAGAAATGATTAATACATTAAGCTATGAAACGGAAGTGGCAAACAAGCAAACATATAACGAACAGGTTATGAACACAGACAATAATCTTTGACAATACTTACGAATGCAGTCAATTGAATCGTTGTTTATATTGAATACATATCATTGATAAAAACATGATAGTATAAATGAAATATAAATTATAATTCAATGATATTTAATTATATGGAAGCCTTGATTGTGATAAGACATAGTCGCTAACCTGGGGACAGGCTTATAACCTTAGCAGTTCCTTTTTTGAGCGACGTGTCGATTCCGGCGAATTCCTTCACAGTTTTCCCTCCATTTTCTTCATATTCAATGCAATACAGACGTACTCTGAAAAATAGTTTGATTAATATTACTTTAAGTACAGTATACCTAAGAAACAATTTGTAAAATAATGAATCTACTTTTTTATCAGGGCTTAAGTTTTGAAGATGTAATTTAGCAATTGATTTAAAGAACGAAACACTGTATAATTGTGGCTCTAAGCAATTAGATACTGAGCAAAAAGTCAAACTGGGACAATTTAATATTACCTCCTCAAAATAGAGAAACCATGTTTTTGCAATCTGAGAGATCGAAATATAACATTTCTCATAAGTTATATGAAGCTGATTCATATTCAGCACCTCCGGAACATTCGATTTTTTTTACGGGGTTGAATCAATATAAAAAGGAAACTAACTACTGTACTTACTGCCCAGATTTGGATGCTAACGCCAAAAGAGTACCTTCGTTGTTCAGATCTGAGCATGTAACCACCATATCCTACAAAATCAGTTTAAAGTGTTAATATGCAATGAATTATTTCCAATCTTAGGAAAAAAATGAGCATATCACTAATATCAGATTCGATCTCCAGAATTGACTCATATTTTCAATTACAGCGATGAATTTATTTGAAGTATTTCATTTTCATGACCTTGAAAAATTAGATGAACATAGAAAAATGTCAATCACAAGTGATATGGAATAAATGATATTTTAGATCTAGAAATCTACTGATGATTCAAATGTACAAATTACAAGGTATACCGGAAGCGCGATCCTGGCATCGGGCCGTCGTTGGCCCGTGCTGTAGAAGCAAAGGAGGCCGTCGGCGCCCGTGCTTAACGAGAGGCCGATCGGCGAAGGTATCATGTGCACGCCGCGCACCTCGCCGTAATGACCCTGAAGCAGCAACAAAAAACATTTTATGGTCTTATTGTATAAAGGAAGGTTTGAAATATGATGTACAAGGCCCGATGGGTGACTGGCGGGAACGATTTAGATACTCAAGCGGGTATTCTTATATTCTTGTATAACATAAGATAAATATTTGACTCGGTACATCATTTTCATGTTTGGTTTCTTATCTTTAATCTTAGCAGTATTACACAGTTGCATCATTTTCATCAAGTAATAACAATGCATATTTCGCGTGAACTTTATAACTTTATAACTCTATATAAATCACGTCATCAATTACATTTTAATTTCGCTGTGGGGAAGGGCTATGTTTATATTCTGTCTCGACCCCAAAATGGTTAATATACAAAAAAAGACATTAGAGTTGTGTAAGCCCTTTAGAGAGACAAAGTCAACTCAGCCCTTACATGTGTGAGTAGAGCGCGATTGAGTGTGACTCCAGCGAGCGGGTTGCGCACCGCTTTGCCAGCCAGTGTGGCCGTGATGATACTGTTACATGTGGTACCGATGAGTAACATTTCCTTGTGAATGGCTAAGGCGCGGACGCCGCCCTCGCTCTCCGGAAGGGATAACTAGAAAATGCAAAATAATGTTCGGATAAAGCGGCATTGCTCATTTTATTTTCATGTTTTTATTTGAAAGGATATCGTTTTATCATTCGTTTTATATATTTTTTAAAACAATATATACAACGTAGGCCTACTCATCGTATCCAGAACACTTAATCGTTTATAGGCTGAATTGTAATGCGAGAAAACACTTTTCTATCGGACGTTATTATCTCATTTCTTATTTGATATAAAATTATAACCATTACATCAGTAGAAGCCTAACTTTATGCTAAATACACAAATAACTAATTTGCATTCCCATTTTCGCAGAATTCAATCTTATAAAAGTATCTTACAGAAGCATCTTATAGAAGCATCATACTACGTACAGTTGCACAATTGGGCATTTGCTTGGACCACAGCCAGCTATGGATGCAGCCGTCGCGTCCGCCGGTGAGCACATGGCCTCGAACCACTTCAATGCAAAGCACCGATCCCTGCAATAACAACATGTGTTAGTCAAGTAAAAGAATATAGTTTAATAGCTCCTGAACGATCAATTTAAGATATGTTGCTCTACATATTATATGAAATGGAAAACAGAGAGGAAAGCTTTTGCAATTTTTCTTTTTCAGAAAGTGTATTAAGCAACGGTACGTCGTCAGAAGGCCTTAGTCAGTAAATAGAAAGTAGAGATGGTCGGAGTATTTATAAAATAATGCAACTTGTGTGTAAAACACAGGTTCAAAATGACCGTACATATTCGCCCTAACCTGATGGGCATGTTTGATGAGATTTGTGATGACATTGCGCCCTTGGCCCCACACGTACACAGTGCCGTTGCTGTCGCCTGCTAGGGTGTCGTCTTTCTCGTTGCGCCATAGACACGTCACATAGCGTGCGCGAAGATAGTTCTGTGAAAAAATAGGTCAGTCAATAGGTAACCAAACGCATAACAAGCTAAGTTTATTTCTGCGATGTATGGATATTATAAAGAGTTTGCTGGTCGGTAGCAATATTTGGCGCTTCTTACCAAAACTACATGATATCTCAGTGAGCGAATTACTACAGAGAATGATAAGACGTCTTTAACATAAACCTCAATGAATCTTATAGACATGACCTCTAAATAGTTACGGAATAAACGTACACATTGACGAAATCTCGAGTCTAAAAGGCAAAAGTGTAAGTCATCAAAATCACCTGGTAGTCAGCTTTTCGGAAGAGCTCAAATGTGCGTTGTTCAGGCAACAGTCTCCACCAGCCCAAGTGCTCACGGCCAGCTAGCACCACGACGGTTGGGTCGGTCGCTTGAACGCACAGGCCACACACATAGTCCACACCACTCTATCAATAAATAAAACGTATGTATAGTAATGAGTTCCCTTACTCACAAATTGAGGATGAACAAAAATCAATGCTATTCTCCTGCTTATTCAATGGATGTTTGATAATGCAGGATTCGATACACTTAGTGTCTTTTCTTTAATATATGTGGCTAACATAGCCAAAACTTAGCATAGGCCTACTTTATATTTTAGAGATACCTAATTGACAAAGCAGGGCTGGATTATAGTTACCGATAACCAACTCATATTAAGAGGTTTCCGCAAATATCCTACATTTTGGGGTATACTTTCGACCTACCGGTGCCTGAGCAAGTAGCTGGCCACTGTTAACATCCCAGGCACACACCACATGGTCGTTCCGGTCATCCACTGCAAAGAGTCGCTCCTGTAAACAAATATGTTATGAAATTACTCAATATAGAGCGGCATGCAGAATGGGTTTTAACATGTTTCTAGCTTGCTGACATTAAAGAAGGATTATGGAATAATATTACTATTTTGAATATTTTAATCAATAGATTTGGAAGACTTTAACTTAGTATGGCCTTTGAATAAAATCACTTGATAATATCTAGACCTTATTTCATAAACTAACGAAGCAATCCCACCCCACCCCTTGATAGCAATTTTCCAATTAACGCATCCAGCTGCGTTACGGAAAAGGCCACATCCCAGAAAAAAAACCCTTTCCGATTCAGCACACATACCTGCGTGGCAGAGAAAGCCACAGCCAACACAGCCCCAGCCATCGCGTGCATTCCAAGCAGATGCAACGTGGTCAATGTATCACTTCGCCACAGACGCACGTGCGCCTCCGCTTGACGCCCGCTCTGTTGCCCCGAGGCCACTGTGACGCCGTTCGGGTGCACCGCTATGCTGAAGGAGAACGGAAATGGTGCGATTTGGCTAAGGGATTTTCTTATTACTAGTAAGTTGTGCCATAATATAAAACAAGATTGTCAAGGGTTTGACAATGACCCAGCTTTAGTGTTTAGATTTAGGTATTTAAGTACATGCAAATGTGCAACGTTTGTATAACATATACACTAAGTGTGAAAGTAGTTAAAAAAAGGGAAAACCTTTAAGTAAGTCACATATCATTTATTCATTTTCACTTCTGCATTAAGATATTTTTACAACCTGGGATATATTTATACAAGATTGGATTCGAACCCGCGACCCAAAGAGTGCGAGCCCCATGCTCTACCAATTGAGCTACTTGCCCCTAGTGATATGTATCAACACACAAGCATGTTAATGTCACAAGAGTGCATTATGTATGATTCATATTATGAATTTTAAGAATTCCCGAATCGATGCGACTATGTATTCAAGGGATGTATATATGATTTTTGGCGTTTTTAGATGTAAAATAATTTCGGGGTGAATCCAGGTTCGAACCCACGATCTTGGGATCATTGGGCCGATACTCAACCAACTGAGCTATCTGGCCAGATGGGAAACAACCATGCTCCAAGCAGACAATAAATGTCGCATGCATGAAGCAAAAGCCAGCAACTTATCTAAGGCACGACGCGATGTGATTCTTAAATTCAAGCATATATGGCAAAACAGAACGATTACTTTTATATTATCGTAAAAATAATCAAAATCTTATAAAGGCATAACATGGTAAGTAAAAGCTAAAGTACAACACAAGATTGCTAAAGATAATAAGAAGGATAAGAAGAAGGATAGGATGAAGTATAAGTTCAAGTTAAAATATCAGATACAAGGTTGTATAAAAGAACAGATAAGACATAAATCGAAAGGTTGAAAAATGGCGACAAAATTTATGATCGTCAGAGTTTTTTACTATAATATAAGACCAAATTGGGCGGAAATAGCGAAGTCCACCATGGCGACCACAATGGTTCGATCGTCATCAATAGATCTATAAGGTGGTGACCATATAGATGCATGTGTTAAAGTTTCAGAGCGCTATGACCAAAACTGTTGGCGAAGGTAGATCTTTAAATTAAAGAGTTTTTTTACTATATATGAGACCAAATTGGGCGGAAATGGCGAAGTCCACCATGGCGACCACAATGGTTCGATCGTCATCAAAAGCACTATCCATAATGAGGTGACCATATAGCAGCTTGTGTTAAAGTTTCAAAGCCCAACGACTAAAACTGTGAGAGAAGATAGGTTTTGTAGCTAAGAGTTTTTTTTTATTATATATCAGTCCAAATTGGGCGGAAATAGTGAAGTCCACCATGGCGACCACAATGGTTCGATCGTCATCAAGAGCACAAGCCATAATGAGGTGACCATATAGAAGCTTGTGTTACAGTTTGAAAGCTCTATGACCAAAATTGTGAGAGAAGATAGGTTTTGTAGCTAAGAGTTTATTACTATATATCAGACGAAATTGGGCGGAAATAGCGAAGTCCACCATAGCGACCACAATGGTTCGATCGTCATCAAGAGCACAAGCCATAATGAGGTGACCATATAGAAGCTTGTGTTAAAGTTTGAAAGCTCTACGACCAAAATTGTGAGAGAAGATAGGTTTTGTAGCTGAGAGTTTTAATACTATATATAAGACCAAATTGGGCGGAAATGCCGAAGTCCACCATGGCGACCACAATGGTTCGATCGTTATCAAAAGCACAAGCCATAATGAGGTGACCATATATAAGCTTGTGTTAAAGTTTGAAAGCTCTACGACCAAAACTGTGGGAGGAGATAGATTTTTGAGAAAAAGGTTTACTAATAATTAACTAACTAACTAACTAACTAACTAACTAACTAACGGCGGACGACGCCGACCGATCTCACAAACCCAGTTTTCGTTTCACGAAAGCTGGGTTGTTAATGAATAATGAGTGGCCTTCTTTTAAATAGATCTCCGTTATGAAATATAAACGAACGGTGCCAACCAAGTACATATGTAATACATGTTTGAGTTTTTTTTTTCAGTTACCATCCATCTAATCAAATTTCAATTGACGCTTTTTAATTCAAAATATATTACATAATCAATTCGTCTTTGGTCATTAGACTTTAAGTCAGTCGGGCTTCCAACAGGACAATAAGGGACGTGTGACAAACCTTTTAACGCAAGCAGTGTGCTCACGGTAATGCCTCTGACTATGTACGGCTGCGTTGTACATCACAACCACTGTACCCGTAAAGTAGATGATTTCACCGCTTGCCAAGACATGGATGTTATTTCTACTGTCATGTCCGTTGTACCCATACCTGTTCAAGATATGCAAAAGAAGATACTCCAGATGATATCCTATTACATTCTTCATTCCGAACCCTAAACATTGTTACTCACACTTTGAAACACTTATTAGAATGTACACTCTAATGACGTAGTTGACGAACATTTTAGAAACGCTATGAAAAAGGCTAAAGATTAAATGTTATGCCGTCGAAAATAAACAGAATATTGTCTGTACGCTTCCATTAAAGACACAAAGACGCCACAACTGTATACGCTTAAATTGTATTTTTGCTAGGAATACGTACACCCAGGCCATCTGCAGGCGTTGATTGGGCGGATCCGTGCTGTGAGTGTCTGGATTGAAATCGGGCGGCGTGTAGAAGGTGAGGTTGCGACCGCGCACGTTTACATCCATCCTTACAAAGATAATATCAATTATATTATGTGCTGGTTTATTATATTCACATGGTAATAGGATAATGGTTATTTGGTTTATTTATTTTTCAAACCATCGACAAACTGAAATAGAAAAATTCTACTGTCTAAATAAAATTGACTCTCTTTATCTAAAAGATCCTTAACCGATATAGTGTCCCTAAAACCGTTTACCATTCTGTTACAAGAAGAGAGAGAGAGAGATAGAGTATGAGAGTGAGATAGTGAGGATGAAATTTATAGAGGACACAAGTCACACAACGAACAACATCATGTACATCATGTATGTCACGCACCTGCCGGCCTTCACCGATATATGGCCATGCGGCGTCGGCGTGACCGCATTCAATGGCCGGTTCCTTGGCACCCGCGGACTCGGGGCCTGGGATTCATTTTCCTTATTATCTAATGTTTGATCTTCAGAGATTACATGACCATTTGCCGTTTCTCCGCTAGGTGGCGTTGGCGTCAGTCGTTTGGTCGTCTGCTGCTGTTGACGCGCGTTTTCGATCGCCACCATGCTCTTCATCAGGGTTTTGGCTTTTGGTTTGCCTAAGGCTGATTGAAAATAGAACGGAAATTAGGGGACGTCTAGAATAAATTAATTTCAAAGTGTGTATTGCAATTTTGGTTTTAAGTCTATAGATAGATATCAGAATAGTCCAGTATATCAGTATATTCAAATCTCCGAGTCCTTCCGATCCTTATGTGATCCACTCTAGGTAAATACTAAATTTAGTGACCAAACTATTTCCTAAAATCATTTTATCAAAAAAGTAACTTAAATATTGATATCACATCCATCGACTTAGTTAAACCTTACATTATATTGATACTATAACTGTTATGTTGCATAGCCTATTGCATATATGTTTGAAATAAATATAAGACCTTTAAACCGATCGGCAACAGATTTGCTCTTCTCCTCATCGCTTTTTGCTCCTTGATTGCCTAATATGACAAATAAACATATATTTCGAAACGGATCAGAAATGCTATGAGAATGTTATCTTAAACGGTAAGCTTTTTAATAGAATATTGACAACATGAGACAACATTTATGAAATGCAGGGTAAGAAGAATGCATCTAACATGATTAAATTAAACTGGCATGTTTTGTACAAACGATTCATAAGAAAAAAAAAAGAAAAACACAGTCTTTACCTTTCAAAAGACCTTTCATCGATTTAAGGAAACCAGGTCCACCTTTAAAAGACTTGTTCAATTCTAAAAGAAATAATGTTGAATCAAGAATCTCATCAAATAAAAGCATTATATACGTTTACAAAAGTAGTCTATGACAATAAAAGCTGATATACAGATGACAAATACAAGACAATATTTTACAACGGTCTATTTTTATTTAGATTAAGACAATGTATATGATCAGATAGGTATACATGTACATCTACACCGGTATATACAAAAATGAAAATTAAAACTGATAAGTCAGTAAGTTTGAAATTAGCAAGCTAGGAAAAAACATTTTACCATTTAAAGCGAAAGGCAAAGCATACCAAATGAAAACAAATCAATATGGCAGAAAGTTATACAAGCTAGAAGGTCAGTGACCTTGGATCCCCCGTGAACTTCAACAATTTGTGGATGCAGGATGGTCAGTTTTTACTATAATTAACTTTGGAAATGACGAACTATTTTGCGAATAAACAAAATCATGCGATGAAAGAAAAACAGAGTAACATCTTGCATCATCACTCACTTCTTTCTGAAGACATCTGTTGAACTGACGAGACCAGTTGGCAAAAGTATCCTCAATTTATAAATTAAAGAAAATATGCTTCTATAAGCACGAGCTCACATAGCACATCCAAAATGCTTTTGAGAGGCAACTGACACGGCCAGTGAAGTAAAAAGATAATTTTATTACATTAAATTTTGCTTATATAAGCACATCCCAGATACTTTTGAGACGCAGCTGACAAGGCAAGTGAAACAAATATATCATTTAACTTACATAGCAAATATGCTTATATAAGCACGATTACTTTTGTAAGCCAATTCCAAATGCACCAGGCTCCCCAGATATGTGTTAACACATCTCTATAAATTTGCTGATTAATATGCTGATACAAGCATGATTGCTTATAAATATGCTTATATAAGCATGATTGCTTATAAATATGCTTATATAAGCATGATTGCTTATAAAATCACACGCAAAATGTTTTTGGAGGGTAGCG
>LQRL01010083.1:60135-83562 GCA_001703475.1 Hydroides elegans | reverse complement strand
CCATAGTATTAATGGGAATTGTGTAGTAAAATATGGAGCTGATATATAATAAAAACATTGGGGCAAAAAAATCGAATCAGGGGGGGGGGGTGTTGTCTCAGAACTCACATATGCATTCTACTTGTTCAAGTAAAATTCGCATTTGCGTTGATGACACCACACGTCTCGAATATGCTTCCTATCTACTATTTACATGGATATTCGATAGATACTTTTAAATGCTCATAGATCCACCATGTCCAGTGTTGGTAAATTCGTCAGCTTTGTCGATGAGTCCACAGATGTATTTTTCAACCAACTTAATTTAACTGTGTTGACTCCCTCCGATTAATAATACTTAAGCAATATATGGTATATCTCTATCATAAAGGTCTGCCATGTCGAGTGTTGAGCTGCGACGGTGACACAATGGAGGCCTCTGCTGACAAAGCGATGGACATCATTAGATTCGATCCCTGGCCTCATAGTGGTGTTTTCTATCTACTATTTAAACATATACATTAACATTTAATTAATACATTTTGATATATTCAGGTCGGTTATGTCCAGTGCGGGTACAATTCTTAGGTGTGACGAAGACACATTGGGCGCCGATGCCGACAAGGCAATGGACATCATTTGTGAAGTGAAGGATTATAAATTGTGACATCACTCTATCCTCTCCATTTTCTGTATACTGTAATGAATATAATACATTTTTCAATTCAGGTCAGCTATGTCAAGTGTTGGTGAGCTCCTTAGTTGTGACGATGACACAATGGAAGCTTATGCTGACAAAGCGATGGATGTCATTGGTCAAGTTGAGGATTGGACCGCTGTGGATGTTGCGACCGTTGGCAACATGATTGGTCAGTGATTTTGCCATTGTTAACTTTTATCATCAACGGTCAATTATGAAAATGAGTATTTTTAGGAAAAGTATTTACTCTTCGGATAGACTGATTTCCTACGGTGAAAGTATATAATCTTTATAGATTGATGTCGTTATCATAACGGTCAAAAGCATGCTCTTTGGGAACCTTGTTTATCATGGATGACTTCACTGATTGAGGCACTTTTTGAACATGTAAAACTATTCCATGTTATTTGAACATAATAAAATATACCCATATTTAACAAAAAACATGTCATTTATAAATGTATATAATTATAGAAAAAAATATGTCTTATATAAATACATTTATTTTATATGTAAATATTTTACCAGGTGGCATAACATCTTCGGACGTGCGTGGCCTTACCGAGACCCAGATCGACGCTATCAGTGCCATTGCCATCTCCCTGGTTCCCGCCAATACCCTCTCCGTAAGTAGTAAATGAGTAGTATATGTAACATTTTTGCGCTCAAAACACTCGCTGTGAGTAGTATAGTGATATGCATTTGTTCATGTAGCATGGCAATAGTGAGTAGTATAGTGAGTAATGAGTTCAACCGATATCTCCATTGTTCATGTCAAATACCCTCTCCGTAAGTAGTAAAGTGATACGCTCTCTGTGAGTAGTATATTGTATAGACCATGAGTAGTGCATGTAACTCTTCTTTGGCTCAACACAATCGTTGTGAGTAGTGCCGACTTCCTTTCTCGCTCACTGAGTAGTAAAGTGTTACTCGTCTTTCCTGCTTGCACTTTCTTTGTGAGTATTGCCATCTAGAACTTGCCAGTGAGTAGTATTTTGCGATTCGTTCTGTTTGTAAGAGCCCTCTTCTTAAGAATGTAAACCAATCGGTAATGTTCATCTTTGTTGTTCTGTGAGTAGTAAAATATGACTCGTTCTGCAAACAAGAAAAAACCTCAAATGCACAAATTACTTGTTTTATAAAATCGGTTATGTCTATTTTGACTACCTTACTTGTTCATTTATATAGGGCCTGAGCACAAGCCAGATCGGTTACTTCAGCACTGTCCAAGCCGAAGCAGTGACTGTAGATCAACAGGAAGAGTTCTCCAATTCGCAACTGGATGCTCTTGAGGCCGCTGGCGGAACCATTGAGGTCGATTATGTTGATGATGACAGTGGTGCAGGTACGTGTTAAAAGAAACATATTATACATAATCTAAAGTTTTTTATCTGTAACAGAGATAAAACTGTAACAGAGATGAATCAGTAACAGAGATAAATCTGTAACAGAGATTAATTTGTAACAGAGATAAATCTGTAACAGAGGTAAATCTGTAACAGAGATAAATCTGTAACAGAGATAAATAGCTTTAAATGTCAATGAAAAAGAATCATCATAGCCGTTTGAACACAAATATATTTTTTCTTGATTGCTATTATCCATATTCACTAAAATAATATTGTGTATATTTAATTTTCATCATTAGTTCTTAAATTACTTAAACCTCAGCTTTTGACTAAAATAATTTATCCTAGAATAATTAGATTCATATGTTTTTTCGATATTGAAAAATAATATCTAGTTTATATCAGCGATCTAAATTAGTTTGATTTATTGGCGTATGGATATGGTATTTAGTATTTACTAATGAGTAAGTTGAAAGTTAATTTTATATTTACATAAATAAAATAATAACTTAAGGGCAACCTGAACCCATCATATTTCCTGTTTTTTTTTGTTTTACAGCTCACCCAGCCGTCGGCATTCTCAGCATGGCTCTCGGACTCGTGCTGTGCCTGTTGGCTCATTAGATTCACGACACGACACTGGCACGACGAAACTCTTGGCACCACAATATCTTAAGGATCATGACACACAACACGACACGACATATACCAAAACATGCTATAACTTCTGGTTATAACTATCAAAACACATTGAAATTATGCTCGTTGAATGAGCACTATTTGAAAATTTGGTTATGTTAAGAAAAATATTATTTTTTTTAGTTAACATTATGTTTATATTTATTTGTATAAGTAAATGATTTTACAATTGTTTAATGTTTTCTTTCTTATAATGGTAAAATGCATGAATATACGGTGTTGACAAATGGATTTGATTTTCAAATATGATATTGGTTAACCGATCTTAGTATATCAATCCAAAATAACATCCTTTATACGTTTTTGTTTATTGGTTTTACGCAATATAAGCGCTTCTTGCGAAAGTTGAAAAAATAAATTTATAAATTTTATGTAACACACTCATATCTAATGTATACCTATCGAGAGATTTGTCATAAATTGCATTTCTTTTTACAGCATTCATGTTTGAAACTAGGATTTGTGCAATATGTCCATTTTTACACCTGTGATACGTATCTGTGATAAAATATTGATCAAGAAATTGGTTTTTATTGTTGTTGAAATTAGTTGTTGTAGAGTTGCTAGCACCCGGTATTTAGTTTCAAGTCAACGTATATCGAATGCATTTACACTCAGGTTAATTCTCAGGAAACAACATCATGATCAGATTATTACCACCAATGGTAAATGCAAATATGATTGATATAGCTTGAAACATAATTATGAAAGATGATATTTTTAAAAATAAAGTTCTAAATATAAATGTATGAGACACATATACTGACACAAATCAATGATAAATACGTTTGTTTCTGATATAAATGGAACATGCTATACATGATTTGATTATATTGTCATTTTGCCTTTCCTTTTTTAATTAATAAACGTTTTGAAAAAAATATGTTTGTTTATATTTGATGTGTTTCGGGTAGTTTGAATAGAATAATTTTAGTCGTTAAGTTTGAGACAAGCGATGAAAAACGTGAAGATTCCGCCTTTGATTAAAAACAAGATACATATTTCTTATTTCGTTTTTACTCCGCCTCATAGTTTCAAATGCATGAACAACATTATTATATATTTTTGTAACCATTTAAATGCCATGAGCAATCTGTTTTGATATTCAAAGACGCTTTCATGAACATAAAAGACGCTTTCATGAACATAAAAAACTTTACGTTTCCCAAAACAATACTTTAAATACTTCTTGCTAAGAATCGCTAGATTAAGCATATAAGCGTTGCATCATATAGTGTAATGCTATCGTTCATTAATATGAATTATAATTTGTATGTGCCCTCTTGTATTTTTACGAATCAAAGTTATTTTTTAAAGTTCGAAATACCATTTTGCATTTCATGAAATGTTAAAAAGTTTAAGAAACAAAAATATGATGGCATCAAACTTTCACACGATGCTCCGGTTGCTCATTTAAACAACAACTTTAGTTATTCGAAAAAAAAAGTTGAAACCTTAAAACTTGAAAATGTTTATGTCAAAATAGCCAAATCGCTTTGGCTTTTCATTGAACACATTGTGTTAGGACAATCTATGCACTCATTTATAACCACACCCATGAATAGGTAAAGGGCCTGTAGGTCTCACAAAACGTCAAGATTTGTATAAAGTACATTACATGGGACACATATAATATAGTAAAGCTTGCATGTAATATATGTACATAAATATGAGAACAAAGAGGAACACAAGACATGACAAATCTGATCACTCTTATATAAAACCTCATGCTTACCTAATTTTAAACTATCATTAACTCATACTATTATTAGGACATAATGATGTCATTGTTTGTGCTTGTTCGTGTATATACGTAAAACATAATATTTTTGAAATATAGCAATTACAGTGAGGTTTATGTAACGAGGTTTATGTAAACATCCTGGTACTCGTGAATTTTGAGCGGTGGTTTTAAAATGAAAGTGACGATTGCTTGTCAAAGAGTTAACATTGTAAAAAATGTTTTTACCGAGACCTGATTTCGCAATTTGAACATAAAATCATTAACGGCCCTTTTACTATTTTGACAACAAGAAAAATTCGCAACTATTCAAGAGTATTAACAACGTCAATTGATGGTTATAAAAAATATAATAAATCGTGTATGTCAATAACCACGTTTGAATATTTTCATGGTAGAAATCGGGTTTATAATAGTTTGATACTTACTTCACTGATTGATTGAATTGTTCCAGAAAATCAGTTTGAGCTAGACATTGTATTAACAAACTCTTGCTTATACAAATAATGGTATTTATAGATTCGATTGTAGTTTCACCATAAATAGATGACCTGATACATGCCTGCGTTCTATAGATCCATGACAAAACATCCTAGGAATATTCAGAATTTTTTTATGAGCAGAAATATAGGTTGATAATTGAATAGTATGAAACAGGATATAATTTGACGATGTTGATATAAGGATGAAAACAAGTATAGTTGTAAATGGGGCCATTAGTGTTCTTATTTTAGTCGAGTTTATCTTAAATATATTTATTTATTATATTTTATTAATCATTATTTGTCTTCTATTGATTTCAATGCGTTCCAATGGTTCTTTTTAAGTTCAACTGGAATTACTCACCCCAATGAGATAGTGATGACAATTAATTATAGCTCTATATTTTTATTTTGTTGAGGTTGAATTTCAATCGCATGAAATTTTAATTGGTTTCGTATCAAGTGCATCATAGGTATACTGGCATTTTCATGGATCGTATTTTCGAGTTTGAGTTTATTTAAAACGGTGTACAAAGTAGAGATACTAAATACATAAAGGTGTCATATTTTAAACATGATTTCTCGTAAATTAGAAAACATATTATTCTGCCCCATACGGTGCGCATATTCTATAGTTATGGGCGATGTTGAGAAAGGTAAATAAGCCATCTTGTCTTTGATTTAAACATTTCATTGTTTAAACATCTCAGATCGGCATATATTTCATTAAGATATTGATTGAGCATATCATTGTGTAATCATCTATAATTGGCATTAGTTTTTGCTGCTCATTTTCATAAAAGATTTGTTGTTATAGCGATCGAAATGTTCTAGAACGTTGAGATTGCTCAAGGACAAATGGATATACACAGCTTTGCTTTCAATAAAAAATTGTACAAAAGAATGTCATTGATTATTCTTTGGAGACGCAAACCAAGTCTTATTAATAAATGATAAACACTAGAAGATATGACATTGGATTGCATACCTGTCAGGCATCGAATATCATTTGATTATTTTTTGTAGACCCAAACAAAGTCTTATCAATAATGGATTAACGTTAGAAGATATGTCATAGAACAACATAATTGTCTGGCATCAATTGTTGATGTGTTTAATTTAAGTGTTGTATTACAATAAACCAACCTGAACGGTTAGCAGTTTCTATAACATCAGATCATTATTGAAGATTTGATAAACATTTATAGAAACAACAATTTATATAGTATACTATGGATATCAGGCAATGTACACTGAGAATACAAGCATTTGTGTTCTTAATATTGTTTTCAAATTGTTCGCTGTGCCTCTGCAGTTTATGCCAAAACAATTATAATAAGTCAATGCAAAGACTTTCACGAATCACCGAACAAATGGACATTGAACGGGCAACAATTTTGCTACAGAACAACGATTGTTTTGTCGATTCTCAGATAACAAAGTAAGATTTTTATCATTTTGGTAACATTTGCAATTAGTTCAAAGTTTATCCATTTGAATACATGTTTACCTATACGATATGTACATTTATCAATCAGAAGTCTACAATAGATTAAAACTAACATAACGAATTTTTTATCAAAAGAATAAATTAAAATAATTGCATGACATGTTTGGAATTGGTCTAATGTATGGTATATATAGTATGATGCGTGTTGCATATACCACGTGCTAAATACAATACAAGATCATCTTAAACAAAAATTTAAGTATGAATATGTTATATCTAATGAACTCTAGGCTGGTATCTGTTTTAAAACATAATTTCTTTCGCTTATAAATTTTATGTACTTATATGTCAAAAAAGGATGATAATTAATTGTATTATACATATTGTTCAAAGCTTAAAGGAATGTATTGCGACATGCAACACTTCACCACATTGTGTGGCATTTGCTCAACGTAAACAACATTGTCACATTTGCGGTCACATCCCGTTTCCAAGTGGCGCTACTAGTAGCAGCCTGGAATTATGGTCTCACCTCTATGTGTCTACATATGCTTTGGAACGAATAAGTGAGAATACTATGTATATAATGTTGATATAAAGTGAATTATATTGATAAATTATCCTCTTTTTTTATATACGAATACCTTTCAAACATGGTTTATTTCACGTTCTTAATAAGTTCCAATACAAAATTAAACTTATCAATATATCACTATAACCAAATGTTTGATACACCAATAGCACTAACACTTGACATGTACTAAACGGATAGGACCTCTTTTCAAATCTCATTATGTTTATTGAGAATAACTATTGTTTTATTCTAATCAACAGGTACATGTCATATTCATGCAGTAGGCACCGGGAAACTGGATACTTATGACTTTTCTAAATATGCCCCCCATCTATGGACAAATGGAACATATGCATTTGAGGGACGACCTCAGGATAGAAATGAAAGAGGACTAACTGTTGTGGTTCTTAATCCCTTAGAATGTATTGTGGTGGTAAGTTTAACTAAGTTAAGTTCCTTGAATAAATTGAATTATTTTGTTGAAAATGATCAAAAACGTTAACAAAAAAGCTGATCCAACATATTCACATGATTAAATTACTCAGTACTACTGCAATCAATCAGCATGTACTAAAGTATATCCTGTTTATACTTGTTGGTTTATACTACTAGGCATGTTTATTCACACAATACAAAAATGCGAAATTAAAAAAAGGTGAACATGAATTATTCAAATGATTAGCTTTAATGATAGTATTTTTGATACAAGAAAAACAATATATTTTCACATCAATAATCTCACTGTATCTCACTGTCTCACTATCACACTGACAAGCTTCCACACATATACTGTGGATAAAAATCCGTAGCAAAGTGTTTTTCTTTTTTCAAACATTTTTCAGTCAAGCACAACATTTGACACATGGGGTAACAGCACACAAGAACCTGCATTCATACAACATGTCCAGGAAATAGCGATCGGTACATTCTTTCTTGTTTTATCAGGTAACTGTAGTTTTGATACATAAACCATATAATAATGCAAACAGCTCTTAAAGGTTATATTTATATTATGATCATAATGCATTTTGAGAAATATTGAATAGAGTTTAATAATAACGTCTTTGTGATACTCAGCATATAACATTCATACATATGTTCCGTTATATTCTAATTTGGTACAGGTGATTCGGTATCTGACAATCTATCGGTAGAAACGAGTGTATTCTTGCGAGAGCTTGGATCTCCTAGCGATGTTGTAATCAGTAACAGGTAACCTCTGGGTGATGACCAATCAATGAAATAAAAGATGTGTCCCTAAACCCAAAGCCAAACAACAAAAATAGGAACATGCTTGTAATGTATTGATTAGTGAGATTTTCAACTAGTTCTGTTGACATAGAAGAAAAATATACCATCAGCATTTATCGTTTTTAAAATGTATCATTAGCATTCATTATTTCAGCAAAACGGCTCAAATATCTCTTTAAAAGCTCGGTGTAAATTAGTCAGTGTACTGAAATATATTCTTTCCGATGTCATGTTTATCACTTTTCTATTTTATAGAGACTCCCTCGTCTTAATGACTTTCAAGAGGGAAGATGCAACATTCTGTTGCTTAGCCAGAGACTACAAACCAGTACACGAGGGACCATCGCAGATTACATTGGACGGCTTTGATCTAGCGCAGCCCTTATGTGTTAACTAATTGATAAAGTTTACCCTCTTGTATAATCAAAACATGCAATGAGAAGAAATATCACTTCAGGACATGTGAAACGTTTGATTCGGCAACTCCCTTTTGCTAAAGGGGTCATCATGACATCATACGGACCTAAACTAAACAATTTAGCATGAAGTTATTATGTTATAAAGTGCGAGATGGAATGTTCATAAGACATGATATAATGTGTTCAAAAATAGAGCAATTCTAACAAGGGTTTCGTAAAAATATCTGTAAAGAGTAGTAAAGAATGATATATGTATCACTGCTTGAAAACAAACTCCTTCACTTATGTTTTATAGAAACAACCGAACACTGATTTTTGTTGTATTATGTACTATTGCAAACATAGTATAATGTATTTACTTATCAAAAATGATGATATATTTCCGCATATTAATTGCATAATTATTGCTAATGATAATAATAATTGAACAATAATGTCACTACATTTAAATGATATGACGCTAAATGCACAACTGACATTACATTCTACATGAATAAATCACGATTTTCGATAGATTGCTTGATTTGAGTTTTTTTTGTCTCGTACGCAAAAGAAATATACGAAATAATTGTATAATGATATTTGAAATACACATCAATATAAATAAGCTAGAGCATATGACTCAAATTTCATATTACCATGCTTCACAAAGGAAGATGGATAAAGTGTAAAATGTGTAAATGTGTAAATGTGTAAAATGAAAAATTTATGAATGACACAAACAATGATTGTTTTAAAACATTGTCTCACCTACTTTATAATTCTTAAACACGTTGAAATGTATTCAATGATTGCGTTCAGACGTAACTGCGTTGCACAGTAGTAGGTGATATTAGTAGGCTATAACTCATTTTATTCATTTAATTCCAAAACCGTTCGTAGACACAGAAACAAAACCGTATTTAATAAGTTGATAGATGTTAAGAAGGTAACTGGTTATCTGTAACAAAATGAATTAAGGCATTTATTTAATTGCGGATGCTGATACATTTACACTTATATGTGAACATTAGATAAAAACTAAATTTGTTAATCACAATGAGGGCATGTTTGCATAGCTATTCGAAAGAGGGCATATTTACTTTGCAACGTTTAGCAATGCATTGAATTAATGATATGAAAATGGGTTAGGAAACAATATGTTTGTTGTAATTCTATACTCGTCTAATGAGTCTCTAAATTTAAACAAATGACACAAAAAATGATATTAGACCCGACCATGATGTCACTAGTCTCTCTTATATATAAATGCATTGCTTGCAACCCTTTTGATTTAGATAACAAGATATATTAAATAGGATGTTTTCTGAAAACAAATCCTATTTTAAATAATAGTATTATATGAATATGAATATTTTCATCATATTTAATTTGTATTTGAATTTTCAATACGGATTTTGTTTCGATTGTTTTGACAGACCAATGCAACGGATTTCGGATATTCATGAACCTGATGATATAGAAAGACTGAGAATTCTACTCTTTCAAATGAGTGCTTTATACATTCTAACATAACAACGTAAGATTAGTTTGTTCATAATAATGATTCAGTGAATTACCTATGTCTGCAATCGCGTATAATTCAACTAGACATATTAATCGATTTGTATTTGAATGGCCATCGGAAACACCAATCTAGTTTCTTAATATATTTTTTTTCGATAATGTCATATTCTTATTAGGCAAATAGCATATGTGTTAAATGATTGTGTCCGAATGTGCGTTTTATAGCATCTATGTGAATGCATATGTGATATGTACATATTTCTTTTGAAGCCTTAGAAATTGCATGGAACAATGCCGAACAACTTCATGTGTAGCATTTGCTAAGCATGGGCACCAATGTTATATATGTGGCAACCTATTGTTTGGTGGTGATAGCAGAAGTAGTATAGATTCTGCAGTTTGGTCAAACTTCTATGTATCAACTTTTGCTTTAGCCGAAATCGGTAAGTATTCGGTCGGTCAACCCCTTTCTGTTAAACATACATGTTGCCTCTAATATGGTTTTCTCATTCAGCTAAAACTAAGATTATAGATACAATAGACTATATGTATGTTATTTGGTCTAGAATACCGAAACAGACAGCTCAGACTTCACAATATCATTTTCTAAAAACTCAGTGCTTCGTTTCGCTTTAGGCGTCGGAAAACGTGTTTGTATTCACAAAAGCAGTGATAAACCAGAACCATTTTCTTTTCATTTTTAGGTCTCTATAAAATATGAATACAGTTTTGCTCAACCTGTAACGTGATGCATACTCTTATACTTACCAGATCGTTTTTTTTTCTGCATAAAATATAACTCTTTATGAACTTTTGAATGGCTATCGTACTTATTTATTTTGTTTATGTTTTGATTTAATTTTGTTTACTAGATCTATGTTATGTGGAGGCGATCGGAACTGGGAGAGATGACATCACTGACTTATCACCAATATCACCCCATCTATGGTTAAACAACACCTATATAATTGATGATGGACCTGGAGTGGGGTTGACTGTTGTACAATTAAAGTGGCCTTTAGAATGTTCTGTGAAGGTAAATAGTCTCAACGTTATGGATAAATTTTGTCTCTCCAGTTGAAATTTTCTGTTTTCAAAGAGTTTTGCTGGCTAACAATTAAACTTTTGATCACCATAGTGCAACATTTATAATAATAAACCATATCAATACTATTTTGCTAGAATAATTTACCAATAATTTACAATGCAGTCAATGCAAATCAAAATAATCATCATATAGTCAAAATATGTAGTTTGCTTGTTTAACACAATGTATAAACACACAATCATATTTTGTAGAGCACTGACCTCTTCGATATTAGAGAGAGCGCTAACGTCAGTGCAAATTTTATTCAATATATTGAAGCGATGGCAAATGACACGTTTTTCCTTGTTCTCTCAGGTATTGTTTGTATTTTATCCGTCTTATTGTAATTTGAAGTAAAACGATAAGATATCAGCGTGTTTCTATAAAAAAATACATTTTAGAACCTTGAACAGTATTTTTGAGATTAAATGCATTTGCAACTGATATCTAAAGCGTTGATCCTATGTAACATATTGAACCTTTCATAAGTAACATTTAGGATAAGATATTAATATGTTAAAATCATTTATGTTTCACGTATATAACATTGAATTGCCAATATGATTGAAACTCTAAATTTCTAAATTGATTGCATATATCATGTTTAGTGTATTGATGTTTTACAATAGTTTCAAGATATGTAGGTAAATTAAATGGAATAAATTTATAATGTATCTAAATATTAATCAATACCCTGTAAAATGATACTGATAGAAATGATAAAATTAAATTTACCAATTTACAAAATGCAAAAAGTAAAAACTAACACCATTTAGACATAGCTAAAGCATACATATTGTCATTGCGTTTATTCATAGGTGGTGAATATGCAAGAGACTTATCTGAAGATGCAAAACAATTCCTTTACCAGCTTGGAGTTCCTTCAGATGCAGGATTTAATTTCAGGTATCAGTCTCTGTTGTATTTTCTTGAAATGTTTGTTTTTACTTACCAAATTCTACATTCCTTTAGCCTTTTGCATGACATATATAATATCACATTGTGTAGATATTAACACAGCTTGATCGAATTATCATTGTTTAATTCTATTGTTTTAGCAATACAATTTGAGCCATGTTATGATTCGCTATGCCATTTATTGTATTCCATACCATACAAGTATATGTTTTAAAACTACAAAACTATTATTCAATTTCTTCAGAGGAGTCTCGATCTCAATATCTCAATTTCAATTTCGATGTTTTATCAATATTTCCTGAAAAAAATATAATTTTTTGCTTTAATGATTTCGTATATATTTCATGTATTCAACAGAGATTCCTTGGCACTGATGACTTTAAAACAGATAAATGGAAGCTTCTGCTGTATTGCCAGAGATATCAACCCGAGATACGAAGGTCCATCATACATTACAGTGAAAACGATAGATATGGCTCTATCATTATGCCTCAATTAATCAACATTGTGTTTTGTTATGTTTTGTCACACATATTTAATATTTTGTGATATCCGATGTAAAGGAGACATTTTTGGACTAAACCATTATGACTAAATTAGTTGATAATTAAAGCAAAACATAATCTATAAAATGGCATCAAATAACAAATCTAACAATAAAGAAGTAAGCATACCTGATGAGATATTGCAAAGGTATCAACAGTATGTTTATACATGTAGTGATCACAAAGGTTTTCACATAAAAAAGGGTTTAAAAGAGCACCAATGTAGCACGCATGCGTTTTACCTTTCCACGTGTAATTAATTTATGTAGTTGTGCAAGACTACGTTAGAGCTCATGGGCAATTGCGTAAAAAGTAAATAGAAAGGTTCATGCAAGCAAGGCAGTTCCGTATTAATGTATAATGTATGTCTACTAGAAAAAATGTTGACTGCACACTGAACAAAATCATTTCATAATGAAACAACGAACAATTAAATTCAATAGCTTTGGTTTTTCTTTGAACAGTTTTAATTATTTATATTAATAAAGTATAATAAAGTTTTACTTAATATTCCGGTATAATATTGAGTTCTGTAACAAAAAATAAAAATATGAAACAAAAGATAGAGAGTTCAGTTTAATATTGAGAAGTCTAACACAATAAAATGTAAGGTTGCGAGACGTTATATGTTCCCTTATAATAAATAAAAATATTTTAATAATGGTTGATTTGGATTACTTAATGAGATTTGTTTTAAATTTTACTTTTTACTTATTTGAGAATGCACAAAAATCAGAAAATGTATTGCATAACGGATGTAGATGCCGTTTTCATCCAAAGGAGTGTCAAGAAAAATCAATGCATATTTATTGCATTTGTGTCTGTACAAATATGACAAATATCCGATGTCTGTGTTGTATTATGTTTTTTTTTTTGCAAAGGCGACAAAAAAGGAAAGGATGTTTACTTACTTTCATCATTGCTTTATTAAGTCACTTTATGTTCAATTTTATGTATGATAATATGTACTTTATTTTACTATACACTTGATTCAAACAAGAAAGGGATTTGTAAGGATAAATTGCAATAACTCGTTTAGAAACTGTCCGATTAAAAATGGGTGGATTTACTGATGACTATGTATTTAAAAACATATATGAACTTTTTTCAATTATAAAAGAGTATATAAACGTTTGCACTTTTAAACTAATTTAGTTTGCATATTTATAGGGCATTTAAGTAACGAATTGCGGATATGGATGAGTTTTTTTTGTGTGAAAGGAGTGCCATAAAAAATCGATGCATTTTTATCGTCTTTATGCCTGTACAAATACGACTGCCTATTTAAATCATTGTCTTGTGTTGTGTTTCTTTGCAGAAACAACAATAAAGGGAGGGAATGTTTATTTAACTTTAAATATCATTATAGTCATTTAATTGGTCTGTTCAACCATAATAAGGCGTTTTGTATTACGTTTCTTGCAGAAGAACTAATAAAGGGAGAGAATGTTTACTAATTGTTTTTTTCATGCGTTTGTTAGTTGTTATATGGGTATATTAATCCATAATAAGGTGAAGTGTATTATATTTATTTGCAGAAGCATTAATGAAGGGAGAAGCTGTTTACTGATTGCTTTTTCATATATTTGTGAGTTGTTCTAAGGGCATATTAATGTATCATAAGAAGTTGTGTGCAGTTAATTGAGATTATGCATTAAGGAACAATAAAACTGCATAATGGTAAATTAACAGATGCCAATATATATTTATACCAATATGGAACATGTGATTTTCAAAAAATTTACGTTTTATCAAATCTTAAAACATGGATATTGTAGTTTATGTTATGATAAATATAACAGAACAATGCAGCGTGTTTCAGAAATGACTGAAACATTCGACATTGGGCGAGCAAAAATATTGCTGCAACAAAAGGAATGCTACATAGATTATCATATTACAACGTAAGGCTTGTTTAACCTAATGTTTCAAACATATCATTATCATATATCCAACATAATCATCTTGCATGTACTTTTAAACAATGTACGTAGAATAAGTGAATTATTTTGGAGATATCATAACATGTTGAGTAAACTATATAACAAATAATAATTATCTTTTAAAGAATATAGTTGATTTGTTTTTAATGATGCTAAACATATTTTCTTATGTTAAAATGCAACTGTTAAACGTTTTATTCATTATTAATGACGCATCAATAATTTCTAATTTCTCATTTATGAATAATATGTGACAGTGATATAGATACAACAATTTCTCATAAAAATAAAAACAACATTATTAGTTTATGGCTGCATTTATGGGATCAAACCAACCTTCTAACAAAGCTTCAAACCACTTAAAGTCATGGCGCCAATAAGTGAATTTTCTTTTATTTATTTATAGTCGTTGAATCCTAGATACATTGGTTTTTTGAATAAAAATTGCAAGAAGCATATAATTATAATTGAATGTAACTGTTAAATTGTCAGTTCATTGTTATGTTTTTAGATAGAACATACATTTAACGTTTTACTGCCGTCACGTCCTTGGTTAGTTTAAAGTTCGGTTTGAAGGTTCGTTTGCTCCCGCGTAAATGCAGCCTAGGAATGTGATTTTGAAATTGTAATATTTATTTAGATTTTTTATTCAAGCATGAGAGAATGCACTGAGCTGTGTGGTACATTATCATGTGCAGCCTTTGCTCATTATCAACACCAATGTCATATCTGTAGCAACAATACAATACCTGCTCTTAACAGTAGCTATGTATATTCTACATTGTTATCAGATTTCTATGTGTCAAATGATGCTTTAGAGGAAATAGGTATGTTTTCTTAATATCATATTATTATTGCATACAAATAACAGAGGTGGGCAAAAATAAATAACTCTTCGAATTCAAAATCATGATTGTATAATGACGTTATGTGTACATCGATGATATGACATCAGACATTGTTGGCCCTCTGTAAAAATCAATCAAAGACGTTAAATGAATATACAGTTGGTTAATCCTTTCAATCAAAATAGCATTTTGAAATTTATTATTCGTTTTATTCGTTTTAGATGGTTGGCTATATCAATAACATAATAATGATGTAATGCATAATTAGTTAATCTGTTTTTACATTCCGCTTCTACAAAAAATGTCAACATTTACTGTGATATTTTTATATCTTCAGATTACTGTTTTATGGAGGCTTTTGGTACAGGAAGAGACGATGAATTTGAATTCTCGAAAAGATCGCCACATTTATGGATTAATGATACCTATATATTTGACCAGCAACCTAATGGTGCATCTTTAAAGGGGCTTACTGTTGTGCAATTGATGGAACCATCAGAGTGCACCGTAGAGGTATGACGAAGAGAAAATCAGGATCAAAGAGATATGTTTGACAATTATGTGTTTCACGATTACAGTTATTTTATAAAATATATTACTCTCAGATATTGCGAGTTTATCAAACATCAAATAGACATTTTTAAAGCAGTTGTAAAAAGAAAATTTGTTTTGTTATATTTTGCTCTCTAACATTGACTCAATGGTTTTGTTCTTTGAAATGCAAACAAAAGTTTTTCAGATAGTTATGAAATCAACAGTGAGATATTTGTCTTTTTAGGATATTGCTACTTTTAATACCAGAGAAAATGCAACAAGCAGTTCCCATTTCATTCAATATATTGAGTCAATTGGGAATGGCACATTTTTCTTTGTACTATCAGGTACATTAAAGTCTATTAGGTTTATCGTACTGGCAGACACAGTTTCATAGTAATTTAGGTGTGTGTCATAAGGAATGAAATTGAGTGAACACAGTATAGTAATAAGCAAGTTTATTTTTACAATGTTCTCAGACGTTGATTTTATATCAAGGTTTTATATGGTTTAACTCATTTTATAAAACAAATATTAATATTGGCGCGACTTGTATTTTTGAAATATCAAATTTGATTCAAATTTGAGTAATTCACAGGATTTTGTCCCGATATGTGTCATGTTAATGTAATGTCTATTATCTTGGCCTTTTATCTAGGTGCCGAATTTACGAGGAGGTTATCAGAGGATGCAAATGAACTTCTTGTTCGGCTTGGGATACCCATTGACGCAATGATGGGATATAGGTATGAATTCGGTTATGATTTGCACATTATATGTTCTACTTACTGTATAAATATATATTTACTGTAATAATATTAAAACAAGAGTATCATAATCATTTTATACATGTGTTCATTGTGTATCATAAATTTATCGAAACCATGATCATTGAAATAATCATAATATGATAATTTGTTAACTGTCAATTTGTCTGTGATTCGAGCTCATTGTGTTAACTACAAAGAAAATAAAGATAATTGGAAATGAAAATATTTGATTTGTCAGTAACTATAAATTTCCTTTATCAAACAGATATTCACTTGCATTGATGACCTTGAAAATAGACGATGGTAGCTACTGTTGCCTTGCTAGGGATTTCAAACCACGATATGAAGGCCCATCGCGCATTCACGTGAATGAGTTTGATATGGATATGCAATTATGCATTAATTAATTGCAAAGTGTTTAGTTTTTTTATCAGGAAAAACGGAATGCTGATACTGAGGCGGTAAAAAGTATTAAAGTTTGTGATAATTTAAAGCGAAAGATATATATTACACATTAGACAAATAACATCACATGTTAACTATGGCTGAAATATGTATTCATGAACACTTAGATAAAATTCATAAAATGTTTTAAAAACAATTTGTAACGAAATCAATTTTAATCTGTGTTTGCTCTGGATTATATGTTAAATTATACAATAAGGAAACAACAATGTGTGAAATAAAAGTTTTGTATATTTTATAAATGCTTGATGCACACTAAATTTGATTTGAATTAATAAATCGAAATTGAATCATGTTATTTCCTAGAGATCTCAAACCCCGACTTGAAGGTATGTTGCGCATTGAAATGGACCAGTTCAGCATAAATAAAACCATTATGCACTAGGTTAGATAAATGATTTTGATTGAATAACAAAATAATAAGTTTAGATTTTAAGGTCTATTTAAATATTCAACCTGAATGATATATGTCACAATAGCGTCGAACATTTGACAAAAAAATAAACACATGTCAAAAGAGGACGACTAGAATAAGTTTCCATTGAAATTTAAATAGCACGAATGATATGTTTAAAAGTCAATGAGTATCTTAATCAATTTAAGATTAGGATTCGTGGTTTTCTGATTGTAATATTACACGGAAATATATTTTATTAATCAGAAAAGAATTTTCTTTAATACTTATACTTTTTAAGATGGACTTAATATATTGCATGTATCAATAAATAGAATTGAAAATATTGCATTATAATTTTATATTAGCTATCAAATATCAATACTTTTGTTCATCTATTAACATTTTGATTTTTAATTTCAAAATGATGAGTTTAAGTCATTGGGAAAATATGTTACATTGGTTAAGTTTTATTACTGGATATGAATAACATATATGTCGGAAAATATGTTTTATGTTACTAACATACACCTTATTCGATATCCCAATACAAATAATTCAATTGAATTAAAATTGAACTTTTATTGTTAATCCAATATATCGCTGACATCTCTCTTAATTCTAATTGTCTTCCTATACATAATAACCTCTTGCTCAACATGAAGTATATTTCGTCTGAAATCGTTATGCATCATTACAACCTTACCGACACAAAAGCGCCAAAACACAGTCAGAACAGTTTATTTGCTATATCAAGTGAACCAAAATAAATATTGAATTGTGGAGGCGGAAATATGTACAAAATAGAGTACCATTAACAAACGCACCACATGTATTATTCGGTTGAAAAAATGTAATCATAAATATGATGTCATGTTTACATACTTTTATGCATTAGCGCATGTTTACATTCCGATGCTTTGAAAGCATTGAATTAATTACCTAAACATGAGTATCACCAGATATATTTTATTAAGTGGATATTTGTTCAATGGTTCTATCGATGAACACTAATTACATTAAATACTAGTTTTTAGAAAAATTCATGTTATTAAAATGATTGATGATAATGCCTAATTATATCATATTAAACATCTTGACTTTAAGTTTTATTTGTCAATATGGATATTGTAATTTTTGCTTTGACCAACTCAGTACACCAATGCATCGAATTTCGGAAATTCATGAAACACACCACATCCAAAGAGCGACAATTATTTTGCAAGAAATTGAATGCTTCAGTTATACTGATATAACAGCGTAGGAGTTTACACTGTATCATTATCAATTATAAGATATTGATTATGTATATACTAAAAAAACTTAGTTTATATTATCTTAATCAAACTAATGAGGATATATATATAGAGCTGTCTGACATGTGTAAGGTTCACCCATTGCACTCACTACCACAACTATCAAACATGAATATATACATTATAAGATATTACCCAGAAAACAGAAAACTTATTGTTTTTCGCTTTAATTGCAAAAAACGTGTATTCTGTCTTCTTGGTTATTTATTCCGCTTATGTCATAATTTAATGTCACAACACACCTATCTTGAGTATAATCTAAAGTCGTTCCTGAGGTTGATCGTATGTATGTCAGGTGATAAAGTTTTACATTTAATCTTACGAGAATGTATGGAACTTTGCCAAGCAACTTCATGAGTAGTATTTGCTCAGTACAACCATCAATGCCATATTTGTGGTGACATAAGTATTTCTGGTGATAGCAGTAGTCCTGTGGATTTAACTTTCTTGTCACATTTATATGTGTCAACCAATGCCTTAGACCGCACTGGTAAGTGCGAGGTTATAAATACTTTATATATTATTTATGCACGCTTAAACATTATCACTTTTAATCATAGTTTCATGGTACTTTAAAAATATGTTTCTTTAAAATTAGCTGTAAAATTACTACTTTATGCAAACAACAAAGCATTTACCAAATAAAAGACTGTTTTCGACAGCAAGTATTTCTTAACTGATATTTAATATTTAATTATATTATATAACTTTGAACAAAACTTAAGTGAAAATGATACAGCTAACATTAAAGATGTAAACATAACTAATCACAGTGAGATGTCATTTAAAATTTTGCTCTAAATAATGATATTTAAGATCTGTAAGTACGTTAATTTTAACAAAATTGCAATTTTCATTCTTATCAAGATAACTGTTCTATAGAGGCGATTGAGACAGGACGAAACGATCAAACCAACTTATTGAAAACAGCATCACATTTATATATAAACAATGCCACTGTATTTACTCGAGAGCCTAGAAAGGGTTTGACTGTGATGCAACTAAAATGGCCTTTAGAGTGCAGTATAGAGGTGTATAAAGAAATTAATGGTAGGGGGACAATGTAATCAAGTATATATGTAATGTATCATTATCTGCAATCTTTTCGTTTACGAAAATATGCAGATATTGCAATCACTCGATAAAATTTAATTTGTTCCCGTGAATCGATTTACTATACATTATAAATCATAACACAAATTATATATAAACATTAATATACAATAGCTATCCAATATGGAGCATAGGATATTACGATAACGATTTGATAAATGGTATAGAAGATATTTAATTTTTAAGACACCCACCCCTAAAATAATAATGTCATTTTCTTCGCCCTGCTGAAACCACTGACCGAAATTCCTGGCCCCTAATTGGCTAATTTAGAGGTATGTCGCATTTATACTGCACACGTCATTGACGTCATCAATCAAGGCTCACTATATAAAAGCACTGTGACACATAATCGATACGCGTGGTGTCCAGTACCTCACTTTGACACGTTGAAGCCAATTATTGTAACCTTATTAGCTCTCTGCTTTATGTTTTAAATTAAATATGAAATCTATAATGCGACTCAACTATCTTATAAAGCTATAACAAAGTAGCTATGTATATTCTGCCAACATATTGACCTTTTTCTAGATCATATCAAATATTTAACATCAAATGGGATCTTATTCCATTAGTTATCGAGAAAAATAATAATTTTGACAAACATAATATTCAAATATAGGATATAAGAAAAGATTGCAGATAATTGTGCTTTTTTAGGAACACATCATTTATCTAGTTTTAATTATATCAAATTTAATGACCCAAATACTCCTTACAATACTTTTTCTCTTAGGAGTGTATAATACCCATTTTAGATATTATATCACCAAGATATTTTGTATAAATGAAGTATTTTAATATTTGGTAGAGCTATTAGAGGAACACCTGTATAAACAAGAGCAGAACAGCCATACCCAGCTGCCGAATAAAAATTAAAACAATCAACATTTTAGCTATTCACAGAGAATAAAAAAACATAATTATTTCAGAGCTATAAACTCTTTGAGATCAATCATAACGATAACGACAACGCTAATCTTATTAAACATATTGAAGTGATGGCAAATGACACGTATTTCGTTGTTCTATCAGGCATAAGTCCGTGATATAATCTTTGTTTTACATTGTTACGAAATTACTAGCCAGATAAGGTCATTACGTTACTCTTATAATATGTAAAAACATAAATTGATCAAATATCTAATGAGTACGTTTTATCCTTTCTGGTGTGTACCGACATTTAGCATTAGGCTTCTTGTCGCTGTTTTTGTTATATCACTTGTTTGTCTGCATAAAAAAATATTTAAAAAATATAAATTAAATGACATATACATTTAGATATCTTTGTCAATTAAGTTTGTTTTCAAAATAAAAGATGTGTTTCGTATATCCGCAGGTGGTGTTTTTACAAGGGACCTAACCGATGATGCAAAGCAGTTGCTAATCCAGCTTGGCGTTCCTCCAGAGTTTAATTTCAGGTATCAGTATAACTTGTGTTTTATTTCGCGAAAGTCTTGATAATGTTTCATGAGAATATTTAATACTTATATCGACAACCGCATAGAAATGTGTACAGCTATTTTAAAGCTGTTTTTAACAGAGTGCAGTCTAAACAACTAATCTGTTTTACGTTTCAAAGTAATAGCTAGTATATAACGTATTCATCTATTCCATGTTATATCATCAGATTATTATTATATTTATTCAACAGAAACTCTCTCGCTCTGATGACATATAAGAAAGAAAATGGGAATTACTGCTGTTTAGCGAGACATAACCACCCACAATACGAGGGGCCATCGCGTATTACAGTCGACATGCATGATATAGCTAAACCATTGTGCATTAATTAATAGATATTGTTGTATTTTTTTTTACATTTATGACTGTTAAATGTTATGATTGGTAAACATTATTATAATTGAAAGGTTCCGTGAAACAACGTCTTAAGGTGAATTTACATGTTTTTCCAAAACGTATTGCAAAGTGACACTTGATTATAGATCCATGTTATATGCGTACATAATGCTACGAAATCGAACATTCAATTTCAGAACATTCAATGCATTTAATTCAAAACATAAATTTTAGACTTAATACGATGTTGCATGATGCCCTTTGATTATGCGATACAAACTAGATTCACTACTTTAAATACGAATGCGCATTACGTATTGCTGAGGAAATGGCATATTCGTTTCAACCAATATGTATTAATTAAACAATATGGACGTGTTTCTATTTACTTTTATTATGTATTTCAACCATTAAGATTAATTAATTTCTTAGAAATATGATTAAGATATACATTGTTTAATGCATACTAATAGCCCTACTTAGTAAGTCAGAGAAAAATAACAGAAAAATATGGGATGTGCATAAAGGATAAATAATACTCATATTGCAATATATTTTAATGACTACATTGTTGTATGCGCCAGGAGGCAGCAAAATAAGCTCTCGTTTAAATAATAAATTTTAGTAAAAATAAAGTAAAACCATTCGAACTTTTTATATCACATAAAATAAAACCCAAGGAATATTTTGGAATACCAAAACTCTTTTAAAAATAAGTTTTTAGGATAAAAATCAGATTTAAAAAAATCTACGGAATAGACAGAGAAAATAAGTATCATTTAATCAATACACAGATTAATGACCTAAACATTCTAGTACCGTGTCAAACAAATAATGTGTTGCTATTCATTTTACAATTCGTGTAACCTGGAAAATGTACAAAACCAACCTCAAACAAAGCGTGGAACAAGACGAGGACAAATTAGGCCTATTAGAACAATAGTAAGTAAATCTAGGCCACCGACTAGCCTACAAAAAGTAAATCGGTCAGGGTGCAATCAAAACAATCTCACAAAAATACAAATAAAAGACGAAAGTAGACTAGAATTCCCAGTCTTATATTTTGCAAATGCAAGATCTCTGTCAAACAAAATAGACGAATTATCGTGTGAGCTAAACAATAACAAAGTGGATATTGCTATCATTTCCGAAACGTGGCTAAACGAGCCTATTCTCGATCAACTACTTGAAATCGAAGGATACCAAATTTTGCGAAAAGACAGGATAAACCAAAGAGGTGGTGGTGTATGCGTTTACCTCAAACACAATCTGAAATTCATACGATGGGACAAGCTAGAAAACTCCGATGAAGAAACGATATAGATAACAATACGTCCAAACAAACTACCCAGGGACGTCACCAACATCACAATAGTAGGGGTATACCACCCCCCGCAATCCAACAATGTCGAAATGAAGAATCATCTAGACACAGGAATAGACTATATAAGAAGCAAATACCCGAATTCGGGATTCCTTTTAGTTGGCGATTTTAATCAATATCCAGACAGGTACCTTACTCACTGTCATCACTTCAAACAGAT